>PVIW01003933.1:0-149456 GCA_004026585.1 Noctilio leporinus
TTTTTTTTTTTTTTATGTAACACCTCCAAAGATTGCAGAATGAGAAAATATCATAATGAACAAAACAAACAAATAAGCAAAACAGAACCAGATACATGAATACAATGAATAGATCTCCAGTGGGCAGAGGGGAAGGGGGAGGGGAGAGGAGGAGGCAAAGAAGGGGAGCAGTTTAGTTAAGGAACTAGTGTGGAAGAACCATGAACATGGACAAGTGGGATTGACTTTGGGGGGAGTGGGTGGGTGGGGAAGGGGACAAAGGGAAGGAAAAAGGGGATGGATGTAATAAAATAACATTAAAAAAAGGAAAATGTCACAATGTTAGTTGAGAAAGCAGAATTTTCTTTATTCTATGATTGCAGGTGCATAAAAATGTTTTATTAAAGTTTGAAAATGAAAGTACAAGATGATCATAATTAGGGTATTGAATGATTTTTTTCCCTTTTATTTCCAATTCTTATATGTTGTTCATCATACTTTTAAAACTTGGGGGAAAAAAGTCTGCATACTTGGATTTATTTATAAAGAGTCTGTCTTTAACCAACAATCAGAACAAACACCTACTGTGCAACTGAGATAAGTCTCTCTCTTCTTGGCCTCGGTTTCTCAGCTGCAGGTCTCACCAAGAGATCTGCAAGGCCTCTCACAGCACCTCACTTAATTCCAGGCTCCCACAATGCTGTTCCTATGAGATCAGTTAAGTAAATGTACTTTCCTTGGTGAGGAGTCTAAGCCAAGCAGGCTCTGAGCCAAGCCGGTTCACCTCCTCACCTCCTGAGCACACCCCACCCACAGCTCTGCCCTTGCCTCCGCCCACTCTGTGCCCTCCTGCGTGCCAGCTTCCCTCTGTGGTCCCCTTCGCCCACTCACAACTGCAGGCCTCCTTCCAGGCCGCCCCTACACGCTGAGCAGTTTGCCAGTTAATATACATCAAGCTGCCACATTCAAACAGCTCTGAGAGTCCCATCTGTTCTCAGGAACTTTCCAGCTAGAAGGACCACCCACTATCAGCATCACACAGGCCAGCGCAAGAGGGTCCTTCTGAGTGCTGAGTGGGTGGGGGAGGGGAACCCCATTCTGCCCAGCTGGGCTTGGCGAGAAAGGGCCCAAGGCAGGTGCATCCATTCACCTGGTTGTACTACAGGCCCCAGCCAGTCACCTGGTTGGACTGCATCTTCTAAGAAATTCCTTCTCACCTCTGCAGTCTTTGTGGGTCAGGGTCCATCCTGAGCCACCCTCCCCTGAAGAGATCTGAGGGCTAAGGACCTCACAGCCCTGAATACCAGCACAGGGTTTGGGGAACTTCATCCAGTGTAGATGTGGAATGCTTGTCCCTTACACACATCACATAATAATTGCTATCATTGCTTTCTGTGTGCTGGCTGCTCCAGACTCTATCCTACCTAATGTTCTCAGCTGACCTGAATGCAGGTACTATTATAACTATGTCTTTAGATGAGGACACTGGAGCTTAGACAAGTTAAGCAATTTCCCCCAAAACACCCAGCTAAGTGGTAAAAGGGTATGAAGTATTGGTTCTGAATTCAAATTGCTTAAATTTGAATTCTGGCTCTGTCACTTGCAAAGTGCCTGAGGTAATTATTAATCTCTCTAAACATCAGCTTGCTCTTCCATTAAATGGGGGTGATAACCCCTCTTCATCAGGGTGGATGTGGAAGGACTAGATGACATAATCCCTGAAAAGTGTTTAGCACAGAGTCTGGGCTCAATAATGACAAGCTATTGTTTTTAGCTGGACCTGAATCCAGATCCATCTTCCAGGTCTCAAAAAATGACTTTCTATGAGTATTGAGTTCACCTGGTTTCCCCATACAGGCTCTGGGGTTATGGATGCCATGAACCAGGCTTACACTCAAAAGCCCTGGCTTGAAGAAAGAAATGACAAAACACGCACACTGTACGCCTCTTATTTTAAAGCCCAGTGTCTTCTATGTACAGCTTATATTATCAGAAACTTGGTTGTGCCATCCCAAAGGGATGAGAGGAGGTGGGGAAAGTGAGTAGAGTATTTAGAAGAAAATAAAATGAGACCACCCACCCAGAGACCTACCCCAAAGGAGAGCAGGATAGTTTCAGAGCCTCTTGAAATGGGTGGTCTTACAACCCACCTCCCCACACTACCCAATCCTAACTGCAATCAAATAGAGATGGGAGGAAGTCTTACAAAGCAAATATGAAGCCACATAATAGATAATTAAATACAATTAATTGTGAACACTCATTTGACCCCTCTGCCTTTGAGATTGGAATAATCTATTGGGTGGATAAGCATTTTTCCTGTCCCAACATTCAGAGGGGAATATGTAGCAGCAGTGGCCACTGAGAGTGTTCCTAACATAGTGAACATGTGAATTTTAATTATAGAAAATCGTCCAGTAATGGATGAATTGTGTATGTGTATATGATATTAGTAATGTCAGAATCCAGCCCACAAGTTAACAAATCAAGGTATGGGTGACATCCCCATAGAAAGGACCTAAGAGATGTAGCCTCCCACTGTATCCTTCTTCAGGTCACTGGTTTATTAGATCCAGAGAAAAGGTAAGTTCCTTCATTTGGTACCTAGCATGGCGTGCACATAGTTATTGGTCAGCTGGGAGCTGGGACCATGACTGGAGAGCTTGCTCCCATGTGGGCAGCCTAGTAGGACCTCTGAGAAAATTCATGGAGCCTGGCCTTCTGGGAAAGCAAAGTGTGTGTGCGTGTGTGTGTGTGGTGTGTGTGGTGTGTGTGTGTGGTGTGTGTAAAACTTATACTGAAAGGACTGCACTCTGAGCAAGACTTTCTGGCCTGCGACAAGCAGATGCTCTGAAGGGAGAGACATGCCTTCTGCTCCTGTTTGTCCCTCTGGTGTAAGGACATCCACCTCCCTTAGTTCTCAGGGGTGTCAGCTGGCCCCTCTGGCATGAATTATCCTCCATCTTCAAGATCAGGCGTTTTTTCCTTCCTGTTCCTTTGGAAATACCTGGCCCTCTCTTTGTAGTGACAGATTACACCGTGTGGCCAGTCTACCTCATTCTTCGTTCTGGGAAGGCTTACATGGTGGCCTCATCAGGAGTTCTCAGCTGGGAGCTCTGGGCTCTTTCCTGAGCCTCTGTCTAGCTCTCCAATCTACTTTCCTATTCAGTGTCCCCTCTACCCTTCTCCCCCAACCAGGACATGCTTCTGTATATACACTAAAGAGTAGAGAAAAACTGGCCTGGGACAGGGGAGGTTGGAGAGGGACACCAATGGAGACAGAGACAGACAAAGGGCCATAAAGACAAGCAATGGAGTGATAACACAGCTGCTTGGGGTGCCTTTGGTCCCCCAGGTGCTAATTCTGTGATTGCCAGAATGCTGTTGAAAGTGAGTAATATATATATTTTTAACTTGAGTTAGGTAAATCTGTTTTCTATGCCTTGTCCCCAAAAGGGTCCTAATATCCATCTCTAGCCAACACTAACCCCACCTCTCGGGGACTCTGTTGTGTGCATCCCTCCCCTGTGAAGTCTCCCCCAGGTAGAGTTAGCTGTCCCACCCCTCTTCCCACAGCATCCTGTACACAGTTCTGTACACACTCCCTGTGCGATCATGATCTAAGTGGCCATTTACCCATTTTCTTTCCCTACACCTTTGGAGCAAGGACTGATTCTCTTTGCAAACCAGGGACAAGGTATCATTCATTCAGCAAGGTATCTTCAGAAGCCCAGAACAGTGCCTGGCATATGGTAAGTGCTTATTAATGTTGGATGAATGAATACCTAGATGAAAGATTAAATTGTCAGTGTGGCAAAACACAAACAAGTTGCATAAACCTTCCTAAAATAGCCCTGCAAAGTTTCATTCTTACCTGAGTTTTAAGCGTGCCAATTGTCCAAAGAAACATTAGACTGGTGGGGACACTGCCCTGAAAAGTAATTGCAGAAGCCCAAGAAACAGGAATTAGCAACTGTTGCTGTCTGTTGAGAGAACTTTCCCATCAGAAAGACACCATCACCCTGGTCAGAAAGGTGAGTGTGTGACTCCACTTAGCCAATGACAGTCCTTGCCTGATCTGTAGCACTGATGCGTCCCCACAAACTGCAGAGCAACAGATGGGGCAGGAATGCCCACCAAACCAGACACATCGAGGGGGAGAGACAGATGAAGAGTTGGAAGTTGGAGGTAACCTGCGACCCTCAAGCTGATTCTTTTGTCCTCCTATTTTGTGCTGTCCCCATGTCTTTACTGGCTTTGGGAACCAACAGATCCCGCTGTTTAAGCCAGTTCGACTTGAGTTCCTAACACTGACTGAGGACATAAAGGGCCCTGAGCAATTCAACATTAAACTCTCTGCAGGAATTTGGACCTGATGACCAAGGCTACCCCCCAAAACAGCTTTATCATGCTAGCCCTTCCTTCCCACCTCTGTCTGATCAGGAGTCATTTGTGGAATTCACCTTTCTCCTGGCCAAGTTGGGTGTTTGGGGCCCAGGTGACCCAATAGAAAAGGCCCTGAGCTAAGTTTAAATGTGGCCCTTATTAACCCCCACCTGCAGTATTATGTGAAAAAAGCAAGGTACAGAGAAGTATGTATAATGTATTTTGATTGCTGTGCCAAAGCAGAGGGACACATGGTTATAAAAACATAGAATGCATATACAACAGGTAAGATTAGAAATGCCATTTAACGTAAGCGCTTTGAGGGCAAGGATTTTCCACTTAAAAAGATGACTTTACTTATTATTTTTAGAAAGACATCAACGTATGGTTGCCTTTCACCTGCCTCCAGCTATGGACCTGGATGGAGACCTGGATTGCAACCTGGTTATGTGCCCTGGCTGGGAATCGAACCTGTGACCTTTGGGTTTGCAGGCCGGTGCCTTATTTATGGTGCCACCAGCCAGGGCCAGATTTTCTACTTTTTATCCCTGCTCTATCTCCAAAAACTAGAACAGGCATTCAATAAGCATTTATTACTTGAAGAAATAGAACAGAATGACAAGAACATTCTTGAAGAAATACATGAGAATATGGTATTGGTGGTTGCCTGTTGGGGAGGTGGGGTGTGTGCCAGGGCTGAAGAGGGAGGAGGAGATTGAACGCCACTCAGTGTGGTATGCATTTTTTGCATGTATGTACTACCTTAAAAAGGAAAATAAAAAGAAGTAAGAACAGAAAAGCAGGTTACTTTGGGCCTAAAAACAGGTTGGAAAATATGTAAAATCTGGTCAAGAATCTAACTGATATCATTCTCCAGTACAAGGGAAGAGAAAAGGGCTACACATAAAATTAACGATACCTGCTCCCCTTCCATGATGTCCCTGCAGAACTAATCGGCTCCTGCTTGTAAATATGGCAACCCTGAGAGCTCTCTTACATAAGCAAACAAGGCTCCCAGAAATAGCACAGCCTACTTGCTTTGAATACTGAAGCTACAGGCATTCATTCTGACAGCCTGCCCTTGACATCTTGTCAACCTCACGGAAAGCCATCTCTGCCTGTTCTCCACTCAGCTGATTTTGCTGACACCTTTGGAAATGGTGGGCACTCTTAAGAGAAGAGAAGACCCTATGTGTCTAATTTGGGGCAGTTCCTGTTCCAACAAATATCTTCTATTTCAAGCAATATTCTCAAATATACAATTTTAATTGTCCCTTCAAAAAGTGGAGAGCATGTGATAGAGAATTAATACGGTGTTCCTTGTTACTTGTGGCGAATACGTTCAAGACCCCAGTGGATGCCTAAAACCATGAACAGTACCAAACCTAATATATGGTTTTCCCTATACATACACAGCTATGATGTAGTTTAAATTATAAATTAAGCACAGTAGGAGATTAAGCACAGCAAGAGATTAATGTCAATCATTCATAATAGAGAATAATTATAATAATATACTGTAATTAAAGTTACGTGAATGTGGTCTCTACCTTTTCCTCTTTCTCTCCCTCTTTCTCAAAATACCTTATTGTGCTATACTCACCTTTTCACTTAAAGAAAGCACTTAACAGCTTTTATTTGGCACACTTGAATTGCCAGCATCACTACTCCTGTGCTTTGGGGTCATGATGAAGTAAAAAAAAAAGGTCACTTCTACACAAGCACTGCGATACCTTGTCAGGAGGTCTGATAACCCAGATTGCTATTAAGTGACTAGGGGTGGGTAGCATGGAGATGCTGGACAAAGGGATGATTCATGTCCTGGGTGGGACATGGTAGGACGGCACAAGATCTCAGAACGGTGCACAACTTAACACTTATGAATTATTTATTTCTGAAAATTTTCCATTTACTTTTTTTAGACTGTGGTTGACTGTAGGTAACCAAAACTGTGCAAAGTGAAACCATGGGGGTGTGGGGACTACTCTATTCTCTACTGATAGAGAATTAGAATTTTACATAAAATATCTCATCTAAATCCCATGACAACTTTATGCAGGAGATGAGGTCATCACATTTCATAGAAATCGGAGCTTAAATATGCAGGTGGGAAGCAAGGACTCCCACCAGGCCTGTCTCTAAAACACATGTTCTTTCCATGCTACTACTTCTAGTTGCATGATATCCGCAGTTGATAAAGTAGCTGACACAAACTCCCATTTAATCCTCACATGCTCCTATATGTGTGCATCCCTCCTCCGTGAAGTCTCCCCCAGGTAGAGCTAGCTGTCCCACCCCTTTTCCCAGAGCATCCTGTACACAGTTCTGTACACACTCCCTTGTGCGATCATGATCTAAGTGGCCATTTGCCCACTTTCTTTCCCTACACCTTTGGAGCAGGGACTGAGTCTCTTTGCAAACCAGGGACAAGGTATTTAAAACCATGAACACTACCAACTCTAATATATACTTTTTCCCATACATTCACAACCCGGAAATCTAGGAATTATTTTTCATTCCCTGCTATGAACTGAATGTTTGCATCCCCCACCCCCCAGATTGATATATTGAAGCCTAATCCTCAGTGTGATGGCATTTGGAGGTGGGGCTTTTGGGGAAGTAATCAAGTTGTGAAAGTGGAGGCCTCGGGAATAGGCTCAGGGATTTTGGCTTCCTCTGCTCCCTGCCATCTGTAAACCAGGACACAGCTCTCCATGGACCCTGGGTCTGCAGCACCTTGACCTTGGACTTCCCAGCCTCCAGAATTGTAAGAAAGAAAGGTTTGTTCTTTAAGCTTCCCAGTCTAGGGTAACTGGTTAGAGCAGCCCAACATGTTAAGATACCATTTTAAGAGGGGAAAGTTGGAGCTCAAGATGGGTACAGACAGGCAGCAAGGTGTGGGAAGGAAAAGACCTGGATCCTGCTCCTGACTTTGCTCCTACGATCTGGGACCAGGGACCAGTTAGTTCTGGTCCTTTCTGGCCCAGAGTTACCTCATTCACAAGGCAGAGCAATGAGCTAGGTGGCCTCATGTTCCTAGCAGTTCAAATAGTCTGTGATCCTAGGAAATCTCTTGATGTTCCTTGTAAGGAGGTTACAGCTTCAGTTGCTAAAAGGAAGCTGACAGAAACTTATGTCCACAGTTGGTGCTGGTGGGATATTTGCATTTGTTCCTATGCTGAACTTCACACATCTAAGTTCTTACTGTTACAACGTCTTAGTCATAATGACACTGCTTCTAGAGCACGAGGAACATTTCCATTGGAAATGGAAATGCCAAACTGGCCAGGGGCTTTGCACCTCATGTTATCATCGCCTTAGATAGATTTTAAAATCATATTTAAGTTTATTAAAATATCAACTTCGTTTGGAAATAAGGACATCTATGCAATGTTTATACAAGGACAGAACAACAGCAACAAAGTCCTGCATGGTAACCATTACACCAGGCTGTCTATTTACATAAAAAAGTTCTCATTTATAGCTTCAGACTTCATGGATGTGTCCCCTCCTAGGGATGCTGTCTTTGTCCCAAGATTTTTCACAGAATTTTTCATTGCTTTGGTAAAGTTATTCAGGTCCAAGATTTGGCTTTCAGATTGGTATGCCCAGAAACCAGCTGTGTCAGCACAATGAAGATGGGCCCATCCAAGTGGGTAATTTATAATGAGAAATAACTACCAGAGGAATCAGAACCCTTGAGTCTCATGACCAGTGGTGGTCATGTTACTTGGAGGCCAAGTCAGAACCAGAAGATTATCTGAAAAACATGATAGCCAAGATATAGAAGAAATCTAAGTGTCCATTGATAGACAATTGGATAATGACAATGTGGGTACATATATGCAATGGAATATTATTTGCCTAAAAAACTTTGAATGAACTGACTTTGTAGGGGAGTGGGTGGGTGGGGAAGGGGACAGAGGGGAGTAAAAACAGGATGGATATAATACAACAACAATAAAATTAAATTAAAAAACAAACAAACAAACAAACAAAAAACAGAATGAAATCTTGCCACTTGTGACATGAATGGACCTAGAGGATATTATGCTAAGTGAAATAAGTTAGACAGAGAAAGGCAAATACTAAATGATTTCATTAATATGTAGAATTTAAAAACCAAAATAAACTAACAAAACAGAAACTAACATATATAAAGAGAATAAATCGTCAAATGGGAGGCAAGTGGAGGGATGGGTGCAAAAGAGAAAGGGATTAAGAAGTACAAATAGCCAGTTATAAGAACAGTTATGGAGATCTAAAGAACAGCACAGAGAATATAGTCAATAATATTGTAATAGCTATGTACGGTAACAGGTGGGTATCAGAATTATTAGACTGATCACTTTATAAGTAATATAAATGTCTAACCACTATGTTATACACCTGAAACCAATATAATATTGTATGCCAACTGCAAATGGAAACTTTTTTAAATTAAAAAAAGATGAGAGTTCTAGAACTCAAGCACCTGATAGCTATAATCCAGTCCTGTAGCCATGTCTGCTACTTGCTCCCATACTTGGGACTGTGAAATCTGAGGGCACAAACCCAGGCTTCCTCCTGCAAGGGCAGCATCCAGACATATTCATCTACTCACCCAACATTTGTCCCTAGGATTCTACTTTTCTTGGATAATTTGTGCCCCCACATAAAGAACTACTTGCTTTCAATCAAGACTACAGTAAAACATGGAGGATAGGGAGCCTTTCTGTTTCCCTAAGATGACTTTGAGGATCTCTGCTTTGATCCTTGACAAGTTATACTTAAATTTAGGTCTTCAAGAGGAATCTTTCTCTTGATTTCTAGCCCACCATTACCGGCAACAGTATGCAATGCACCTGACACATAGTAGGTGCACTATAAATATCAATGTAATCACAAACATCTATCTGGTGACATACAGACATGACACATTCCTTGACCTCAAGGAGTTCACAGTCTAAAGAGAAAGAGAAACATATAGACAATGATGACTCAGGATACTAATACCTGTGATAGAGGTGAGGGTGGAGTGTCACAGGAGCATGAAAGAGAGGTGTGTGGCCATATTGGTCAGAGAAGACCCTCCCCCTGCAGGAGACATGTGAGCTGTTACAAAGGATGAAAAGACTGACCTGCAGAAGAATAGGCCAGGTCATTTCAGATAGGAAACAGCATGACACCTTTAAAAGATTACCAGCAGTTCTCTAGAAGTGCCATCGACTGGGGCTGGAGGGGAAGGAACTGGGGGAGTAGAAAGAGATGGGGCTTTGTGCCAGCTAGAGAGATGGTGCCCCTGGAGCTTCCTCAGGCCCCCTTCCCAGCTGCCTCTGGGCACCTCCCCTTCGCTCCCTTGGCCCCACGCGCTGTATCACGAGGGACAGGTGTCACACTCTGAAGTGCCTGGGTTTTTTTTTGTTCAGAAAATGTTCAGAACCTGAGAGATTAATTGGAAGTATTTAAATTGAGTGACACAATCACAACTGTGCTTTAAAGAGAATACTCTGAAAGCAGGGAGGCTGACGGATAGGTGAAGACTAAGAGAAGGCTGGGAGGCCTGGGGTGAGGATGTATGGAGGACACAGGCACACAAGGCAGGGGCACCAGGCAGGAATGTGGAGCAGACGTGAAGGCTTTGAGACATGCTCCCAGCATTTCTGGGACAGGATTTTGTAACCGAGTGGATATGGAAGAAGAGAGGATGAAGGTACAATGATGGCTGGGTTCTGAAGCTCAGGATATTGTGGCTCTAGACATGATTTGGGAGTTATATACATGGAGAGGGAGAAGTCGAATCCATTGATGAATCTAGTGGGAAGAGGACACAGAACAAAACGTCAGGGTAACTTGATATTTTAGAGACAGAAAGAAATGTTCGGGGGGGAGACAGTGGCTGATAACATGCTGGCCCTCTGTCCTAGTGTTTCTTTTTTCCACTAGGTAGGAATATCTGTAGAGACCAGTGTGGTGTGTATGTGGTGGTGGTGGTGATGGGGGCACAAGGGAGTGAGGACGAAACAGCTGCTGTGGGAAGTGGGTGAGGGAGTTGGTTAAGGACATTGGAAGGACTGTCAAGCACAGATTGTTTTCTTCTGGCCTGACAGCTGCTGTCAATCAGGGGACCAGATGGAATAATGAGGTGAGACTCTCCCAGCACAGAAGCTACTCCCTTGGAGCCCAGCAAGGCCCTTTAGATATACAGAGACGACGTTATTCCTCTGAACCACTAGAGGGCCTCTGGTGCTGGTGTAGACCTTTGCGGGCAGGAATGCAGGATGCAGCTCCCAGGTGCCTCCCAGTTCCAGCCAGGAGCAGGCCCTCACAACATTTGCAGGTGTAAAGCAAGTGTGGCAATGGAGGCCCCTATACCAGATGTCTAAACATTTAGAAGCTATAAATTAGGCTATTTCCACAGCTGGCCTGCATTCCCAGCCAGGGCCTCCAAGTACCACCCTTGCATTTCTCAGGGCTCAGCCCCACACCTATGGACCTGAGGGAGTGCTCAGATCTGCTGGTGTAGGATGGGACACAGGTTGGACCTGGGCCCAGGACCACTAGCTATGACTAGACCCTCTGACCCCAGGAAAGGGACTGACACAGTCAAGGGTCCCAGAAAGCCAAGTCACACAGGTGGGTCTCCCTCCCTGCATGTTATTTTGCCAACTCAGGATTTCCAGGCAGCTCTAAGCACTTCCCAAAACTACATCATCCATGTAGAGAGAAGGAAAAGAACATAGTTCTTTTGTGGAAACTTCTTTGCCTAGATCCTCACTTTGGATGATTTGAAGCAACTATAAACAAAGCAGACCTTATGGAAACAAACCAATCTCCTTCAAGTGGTAAATGGCAAAAACCAAATGTGAAGCCATGCACTTGAAACTAATGAGTAATAAAACAGAATAAACCACTAATATCTGTAACAAAATAGCAAAAATAACTCAGAAAGCATTCAAAGCATATGCTAAGTGAAAGAAGCCAGGCACAGAAGGCTGTGTACTGCATGATATGTGCCATTCTGGAAAAGATGAGCTGTGGGGATCAATGGTGGCCAGAGCATGAAGGGAGATTAACACTAAAGAGACAAAGGAATTTGATTGGCCGATGAGAAAATGTTCTATATCTTTGACATAGATATATTTGAATGTTTGTCAAAATTTGTCAAACCAAACACTTCAAAAAGGGTGAATTGTATAGTTTGTGAATTTTACCCCAATTAAGTAAAGTGGTAAATCAATCAGACCTTCTTTCTCTCCTTTCCCAGGGCAGAGTCTATGCTTTCTCCTTCTTCCCTGGTCCAAGGGTCATTTCAGCCCAAATGATACTCTCCTGTAATTGCCTGTCTCTCAATTGTTTGCAAAAATAGAGAGATAGGCAGAGAGAGAGAGAGAGAGAGAGAGAGAGAGAGAGAGAGAGAGAGCGAGAGAGAGAGAGAGCACGTTAACAGTAAACTTTCTATGAACACTGAATTTTTATTGAAAATTTAAATGTGCATTTTAAAGGGTCCCATAGCTAATCACTGTAAATATTTCTCCCCTTAATTTATCTGTTTTACAAATTTGAAATTTTTCATAGATTGTATTTGCTTATAAGGGCATGTACCTGAAGAAGCAACCGTGAAGCCCCCATTTATTTGAGAGATCTGCCACATGTATCATGGCAGGGCCCGACTGGAAACCAGAGGTAGAAAACAATGTGAAATGATGGATAAACAAAATGCAAGAACACATGCCTTACTTAGACTTGGGATACAAATCAGAGAAATGGCTTTTTAAAATGAGCCTATCACAGCCCTGGCTGGTGACTCAGTGGGTTGGCACCAGCCTGCGAACCCAAAGGTCTCTGGTTCAATTCCCAGCCAGGGCACATAACCAGGTTGTAAGCCAAATCTCCAGCCGGGACTATAGTTGGAGGCAGGTGAAAGGCAACCATCCATTGATGTTTCTCTCCCTTTCTTCCTCCCTCCCTGCCTTTCTCTCTGAAAATACTGAATAAAATCTTAAATTAAAAAAAATGTTATATAAAAATGAGCATATCATGGAGAGGACCTGGAACACCAAAGAGCTGCTCCTAACTATGGGGTCCAGAGTGTGTGATCCCTTGCTGAAGCCACAATGCCTTTCGGTGACTCACTTCATTTATCTGTAAAATGGGGATAACAAGAACTATCTTTTTGTTCTCACATAACCATGGTGACTGTCAAGTGACATGTTGTATGTGAAAGAGCTTTATAAACTTTGAAAAAGTACGGGCAAATGGGAGCTGCTATTAATTCAGTGCTCCTAAGAGAACCAGCATGGCATGAAAATGGACTCTCTGAAAACCACAGATACCCCTGGCCTATAGCGGAAGACCGAAAAGGTTTTTTAATGATTGGGTCATTTTTATTTCTAATTTACAACCAACCTGCAGGCAGCCTCCTCCCTCCCCCTCCCCCTTACAGAAACACAACCTAAAGATTTCTCTTTCTGTTCTGAGCCCTGGATCCTGGCCTGCTACTTACTAGCCAGGGTCATGCGGGTTACAGTGAACCGGGCCAGACCGTCCAGTGTGCGCTGGGAAACGCAGTGGTCAGCACTACTGCCGGCCCGCCATTGTCTGGCCCCACGGTTCAGCGGGCAGGCTAATGGGGCCCATTCAGGGAAGTGGGGCGTGAACAATGGGAACAAATTTCTGCCCGCTGTGCTCCCAAGGGGCAAATCGCTGGCAGGATTTTCCCCAGAGCTGATCAATTCCAGAACCATTTCACCAGAGTTTTTAGCCTTTTGGTTTCTGACTCACCAAGGACCTCACTGGTGCTGGGGAAATGGAAAACCATTTTCACTAAAGTGTGAGGAAATGAGATCATTTAGCAGAGAAAAAAGAAGACCAAGAGGGCAGCCTAGGCCTGGTTGAAATAAAATAAGGGATTAACTTCCCCTTTCTGTGTCATGGCTATTTGCCTCAGCCGCACAGAGCTCTGGCTCTCCTGTAGCCTCTGCCATTGCCTCACCTCCACTTCCTACCCCTCCATCAGCGGCTCGCAAGACAGCATCTCATACATCATTCACAGACACCTCAGTTCCTGGTCACTAATGCAGGGCGAGGCTGTAGGGACAACCAGCCTGCTGGTTTCCAATCTTTTCAGCATTAATAACTGTTCTAAGCCCCTTCCTGCAGGGATACCACCTTTAGAAGATTTTAGAATAGCTGCCTTAATTGAGTATCTGCTCCTTCGGGTAGTTCATTGGGCTAAGAATTATCCTCTATTATTTTCATCTAATGCCAACAAAACCATTGAGAAGAAGGTATAATTATCTCTATTTTACATATAAGGAGGCTCGGACTAAGAGAGGTATATTTGCCTGAAATCTTACAACTAGAAAGGAAGAGAGTTAAAATTGAATCTAGGTTTGTGTGGCTTTAAGTCCCACATGCATGTAAGAAGAAATAGGTCACACTGCCAGCAGTTGCACTCCTAACTATATACTCAAGAGAAATGAAAACATGTCCACATAAAACCTTGTTTACAGCGATATTATTCATAATAGTTAAAAGGTGGAAACAACCCAAATGTCCATCAACTGATGAGTAGGTCAGCAAAATGGGGACTATCGTACAATGGAACATTATTCAGCCATGAGAAGGAGCGAAGCACGGACATATGCTCCAATATGAATGAACCTTGAAAACATTTTACTAAGTGAAAAAAGGCAGTCACAAAAGACCATATATTTCATTTACATGAATTGTCAAAAATAAGCAAATACATAGATAGATACAGAAAGTAGACTAGTGATTTCTTGGGTGAGGATGGAGTGGGGTGAGAAATAAGGTGGAGATTCCTAAAGGATACAGAATTTCTTTTTGAGGTGAGGAAAATGACTAAAATTGACTGAGGTGATGGTTGTACATATCTGTGGACATACTAAAAACCATTGAGTTGTATTAAGTAGGTGAATTGAGTGGTTTGTAGATTATAGCTCAACACAGCTATTTAAAGAGGAATAACTGATGCGGTGGTTGACAAGGTACCCTGGTTCTGTCTTGTGAAGATCAAGAAGCAGAAGCGACATGGTGCTATGGAAAGAGCAAGAGGATTGGAACCAGAACCAGTAACTTTGGACAATTTATTTAGCCTCCTGGAGTTCTAGCTCCTCATCTGTGAAGTGAGGTTAGTAAGTGTCATCCCACCATGTAGTTGTGGTATATTATACAGGAAAGCTTCCAGCCTATGTAGTTCTAAAATTCCCTGATTTTGAAGTTCTAGGCTTGAGTGAAGAGGTAGAGGTAGGAGGTGTCTGTGGACAGAGGGGTTTCCCTTGCTTTGAAATCACACCAACAGGAATCCTTTCCGGTGAGTACCAAAGGCTGGTCAAGCCAGAGGACTGGAAAGAGAGCTTGGTGATCGATCCATTGCCCTTTCTCACCTGATAGACCCAAATAAGAGAGACAAGGTAGAAATTAGAAAACAAGGAGCAATTATGTGAACACTAGGGACAACCCTGCTGACTTTGGAAATTGGTGGTAGCTAGAACCAGGAGAGAGGTAAATGAAAGAGCTCAGAGAAGACCAGACTCCTCTGAAAATGTGGCTGTTGTTAAGGCAGTGGGATGGGTTGGATGATTCTGAGGTATTTATGACCAACTATGAAGCATCTGCCAAAAATGCAGATATGCTTTTCTGAAAACATCCAGGGAATAGAAAGAGGTATAAAAAAGCTAAACAAAGAAACAAAACAAAAAACCAAACAACTTGGTAATAGAGGTACTTAACTACTAGGAAATGGTGTTGACACATTAACCATGGTGGTAAAGTACAGTCATTTTCATTATTCACAGACTTTGTACTTGTGAATTCACCCACTCACTAAAATGTGTTTGTAGTTCCCACATCACCGCTCATGGTGCTTTCAAGGTCACTCACAAATACCAACAGAGCAGCAAAATATCTGAGCTTCCCAATGTCTGTGTTCCCAGTGGAGGTCAAACAAAGGTTCTGCCTTCTGATTTCAGCTCTCATGCTGTAAACAAGTTTCTTTTGTTTTGTCACTTTTTTTTTTTTAGCAGGATATTTAGTGTTATGTGTTTTGCATTGTTTTCTGTTGGCTGGAGATTTTGCTGCATGAAAAGACCCTCAGCATAGTGCTGATGTCCTTCAGCGTAAGAAAACTGCAATGTGCCTTACAGAGAACACGAGTGTGTTAGATAAGTTTCTTCGGGTATGAGTGGCTGCAAGTGCAATGTTAATGAGTCAACAATATATATTAAGATGTTTTTAAACAGAAACACATTAAAAGGTCATATAGAACCTATGTGGGATGTGTTTTTAGCTAGATTTAGATTTCATGGTTAAAGGGACATATAACATGGTAGAAACAATATTTTACTCATCCTTTTGTTACCAGTGCCTAGAAAAAAAAATCTTGACTAATACCTAGGCCTCAATAAATCAATATTGAAAGTTAAAAAAATTAAAAAGACTATGTATTGATTGTTAAAAGTGTGACTACAGGCTCCCAGGCACCTAACCCTATATTTCCTCTAGAAATTGCTCACTATTCAGTGTTCATAGTCTTTATAGAGTACAAGTACTGCAAATAATTAGAATTGACTATACATGCTATGCATTTTTCATACATTATCTATTTTAATGCCCACAAAGTATTATCTTTGTTTTACAGATAAGGAAATTGAGGTCATATATATATATTAGATTGTGTGACTTAGAGCTAACATGTGGAAGTGGCAGGATTTGAATCCATTTCTCTCTTTCTCTCCAGGTAGAAAGGAAATTTTCTCTTTCAACTGGACTGCCAGTTCTTAGGAAAGAGTGGCCAGGCCCCTGTCAGTGCTGGTGAGAAGGTACAAAGAGAGCTGAGCTTAGTCAAGAACAGTATATATGTATCTAAGAAAGGAGGGTGGAAGAACTGAACACAGTCTTCCAGATGTAGTCTGCTCTGGCAGACTATAGCTAAGACAGTGGGGAACAGATAATCTGCCATCAGCATGGACAGGAGGCACTAGGATGGTGAAGAGTCTGGGACCAACCACATCAAAAGAGGAACAGTGGAAAGCATAGGAGCTGTTCAGCCTAGAGATGAGAGTGTGGAGGCAAACAGGAGGCATCTTTTAAATACCTAAATGAGTATCTTGGGAATGAAGAACTAGATGAAAAACAGAACTAGAAGAGAGATTGAATTTAAGAGTGAGCAGATTTGATCAAAGAAACATTTTCTAATGTTTAGAACTCTCCAACAGGTCAAGACAGGGGACTGAGGGTCCACGGACCAAATCCAGTGGCAGGTACATTTTGTAGCTCACAGTGCTTTTTAAACAATTATGTTTAAATGCCCTTGTGTGAGGCATGTGTTTCCAGTTTCTACAACCTGCAACACCCTATGCTGTTAGTCCCATGTCACCTCTTTGCCTTGTCCTCTAAGTAGAGGGTTAACATATTTAGCAAATAAAAATGCAGGATGAGGCCCTGGCTGGTGGCTCAGTGGAAAGGTGTCGACCTGCAAAACCAAAGGTCTCTGGTTCGATTCCCAGCCAGGGCACATAACCACGTTGCAAGCCAGGTCTCCAGCCAGATCCATAGCTGGAGGCAGGTGAAAGTCAACCATACATTGATGTTTCTCTCTCTGCCTCCCTTCCTTCCCCTCTTTGTAAAACTAAGAAAATAAAATCTCAAAAAAAAAAAAAAAATACAGGATGAAATTAAATGTGTATTTCAGACAAATAACAAGAAATGTTTTAGTGTATGTCTTATCCAATATCTGGGGTACACTTACCCCATATTTTTATCTGACTTGGGGTTTATTAATATTGTCCTGTATTTAATCTGGCAACCCTACCCTGAAAGGTTGACTTTTTAAGTTTTATTTTCCTTGAATAAAATAAGTGATACCTGGTCACATTTAACCCCCATTCCTCTCTCGAAATCCCTTTCACCCCTCCCCTTTGACAGCTCAATACCCTACCCTCTCCTTTGGGCAACAATCAGCTGCTCTGTGTATCTATGGGTTTTGTTTGATTTTTAAAGAGTCCACTACTGTAGAGGTTTTTAATAGGAGCTCCTAATGTTACATTTTGAGGCTCTGTATTTGGGAAATATTCAAGACTTGTCTCAGACGAATGCTCAGATGGAAAGAGGACTGAAATGATCTAAGTATGCTGTTGCCCTATTTTCTTCAACCCCCCCCCCCTCCATTTTAGAGTAGCAAAACAATGAAAAGCAAATACTTCTAAATAACCACCTGGGTGCTTTTCTGGGTGTGTTTGAGTGTTGGGACACCGGCTTTTTGCTCTAACAACAGAATGTTCTACCAGAACTGAGACTTGATTAATAGACAAGGACATGTGTTTTTGACCTCTAACGTCAATTCCTTTTAAGTGCAAATTGATATGTTCACAGCTGGGGAGAATGGTGGCAGTCTCTGGATCAGGGCATGAACCAAGAGGCATAAAACATTTAAAAATAATAATTGTGTTATCTGTCAAAAGCTATCTTCTACTTCCCTGAGATTGTGGTTAGTCATCCTGGTGCTTCTTTTTCTATCCTGCTGCCAAAACTGTTTTTCTGGTTCTTTTGAACAGACTGTGGCCAACTCACCAAAGACTGGAACATGGCAGCAGTTGATCTGAGAGGGGAAACTGGCAATAACTTACTCAGTTACCACACAGCCTCAGTTTCCTCTGCAGAAGAGGCAGGATCTCTGAGGTCAATTGCACCTCTAAAAATGCTAGTAGTCTTTGAATGTCAGCTAATCTTTCAGCATCCTCCTGAGCTTCAGAGACTGCTTATGTCCCATAGGACTTGAGATGAGCATTTGGTTCAACTCTCTTATTTTAAAGATAAGGAAAATTGACCTCATGGTAGGGTGACAAGGTCCAGAGCTCCTTGGAGCTTAGCAAGTGGCCTCCCATTCCTCTTCCTCAGTTTATCAGGTCTTCTCCCTTACTTTCAAATTTCTAGAAGTCCTTCACTCAAAACAGTAACAGCAGCATCAGCAACACACAACACAGGAGATATTAACAAAATGAATAAAAGCATCCGGGGCAGAGTATGCTCTAGAGTACAGACTGAAGTCTACATAAAGGGAGGGTCCTTGCTATTCTACTTTGTCCTTTCCATGTCTCCTAGGAGACATGGGCTTTGCCAACTTTTTAAAGACAGGTGTGTCCAGAATATCTTCTGGTTCCCTAGGATACTCACTAAACATTCCGAGTGATGTCCTATTTCCTTCAAGATTAAATAAGGAAAATCTCAAAGTAAAACTCCCTTTCAGCTATCAGTAGGGACAAATTGTTTAAAATGTCCTCTCTGAACTTAAGGGTTGAAAGGTACCTGACAAAAATTTCTGGATATTAAGGACTTCAAAGGACTTGTGGCACCACTTGTGGCACCAGCTGTCTTGATAGTGTTATTTTTGTGTATTTACATTATACACACAGATCCCCAGCCAATAGGTGTTGAATGAATAACAGGGCTTTGGAAACAGAAATATCCTGGGTCCCTCATTCACCAGCTTGCTTGGGCAAGCTTTTAATTTCGCTGAGCTTCAGTTTCCCTATTTGTAAAATGCAGATAAACCATCTCTCTCATAGGATGTTGTGAAAACAGGATAATGAAAGTACTCAATAAATGGAAGCCATTATTATTGTACCTGTGAATTAACATAACACTTAAGCAGTAAGAACCCATACATGGCAGTATGATTTTCTAAGTTTTTAAGGCAGCCCCATTTTGCCTGGCACAAAGATACAGGATGGTAACCTGAGGTCTGAGTTAGTCAATCTGTGTAACTGCACACTGATGGGTACTAGTTTACAATCTCTAAAAGTGTTTAAGGGAGGCATTACAGTCAACAGTGGAATGCATGCCAGTTGTTTTATTTAGAATGCCTGTCTGGATGACAAAGCCAGCCAGATCTGACCCCCAGGAAGAAGCTTGTGGCCCCATCCATGTCATTACTCCACAACACGGCGGAAAGACTGGACAGCTGGAGAAGCTGCACCCCAGTCGATGGGCTTCCGGTACTCCTTCTTGTCCAAGAGGTACTGCCTGCCACGATAGCTGGGGAGCTCGTAGAAGATCCAGGCACCCTCCAGCACCTTACAGGAGTGGACTTCCCGCATGTGAAATTGCTCCATGATGGAAGGACAATCTTCAGTGGTTTCATACATCTGACCATTAAAATCCCCTTTCTCAAAGATCTGAATCTTATACTGGCCTCCGCTAGACTGAAAAAACACAGGAGGAAATGAACATCAACCATTTTGGAAATCACCAGTAGGTAAGTCACAAACTCAGAGAACAGTATGGTTCAGTACCCACCATCTTGAAATCTAGATGATCTGAACCCTCATCCCCACTGTGCCCTGACTGAAACAGCTGACTTTCAATAAGAAAAACTTCATTCCTTAAAATCCTTAAGAGGTAAAGTACTATGGAAATAATTAGTGTATTCACGCTTGTGATGAACTGACCTAAGTTTTCATTTAAGCCTCCACAAAGACAGCTCCCCATTAAGAAGTAGGGAAACCTCAAAAAATGCCTTCACAGAAAAGCAAAAAAAAAAAGAAGAAGAAGAAGAAGAAGATGGGGGAGCGAATGAGAGCACCACCAGACTCACCAGATGAACAGCTCTGCAGGAGCTGACTCGGTCATTGAGGCCCATCCAATGCTGGTATTCAGGGTACTCGCCCTGGGGTAAGATGTACATGTACCCAGCAAAGTGGGGCCTTTCATACACAGCCCAGGTGCCTCTTTCCACTCTAATGGAGTTGCAGCGATTCAGGTACATGTGGAAGTCGGCACAGTCGCAGTCACAGTCATAGTGGCGGCCCTGAAAATTTTTGTCTTCATAGAAAGTAATCTGAAGTACAGGGCAAGTAAAGAGAACTGAGGAATTGGGTGGCATTATTCAAACATAAAGTAGAAATTAAGAACATATTCCGCCCCCCTTTAGAAATTTTTTCCTCCTGTATTTTGTGCTCCCTCACCTTAGAGCATTTGCCTTCTGGCAGACAACTCTGGTTGTCAATAATAGCAATGAGTATCTTCTGAAGGCTTAAAATGAAACAGTATCAATGGCTCTGCTATATGCTAGAAATTTCACCTATGCTCATTGCTCCCTCTTTTTTGTTCCCACAGCTTACCTTACTTTCCACTATTAACTATACATATTTTTGTTTCTTCCACGGGACTGCTAATATACTGCTTCCAATGGCAAAGGACCAAACCTTATTTAAGCTAAGAACCCCTATGCCCAGTATTGACAGGCTCTCAGTAAGTGTTTAGTAAAGGTGAATGAGTGCAAGTGCAGACATTTATTCTAGGTGATATGGAAGACAGGTAGGACAAAAATTAAACATAGTTTGAGAGAGCTTATTTTAGATGGATATAGAGCATACACACATGAAAATACACTATATTATAACTTTATTGCCAAGAGAATTGTTACAAAGAAAATGACAAGGTAAATGTTCTTTCTTTTAAACTCTTCCCAAGTTTCTAACAGAATATTGGGGTACACTTCTGAGACCTGTGATGGCCCTGAAAATATACAGCCCCAAGAAAGCAGAATAAACCTGGACTCTAGAGCTGCATCTCCATCATCGGTTCTACTACCTCAGTCAAGCCATCTCTCTAGGCTCCAATCTCCCATTTGTAAAATGAAAGGGATAGACTACACTGGAAGCCCTAGTTGTAAAATAAAGCTCAGAGCTTCTGGTTGAAACAGGAGAAAGAGTTCCCAGAAATTCCTAGGGCTTCATGAAACAGTGTTTGACAAGTACTAGACCAAATGGACTAGAGTTTGTCCCTTCTATAATTCTGCAATCGAAGATATAATTTAAAACTGAAATCACAGGTTATCAGTAGTTGTCCAAGTTCATGCTTGGCATCATGCTGCCATCTTGTGGCTAATTTACTTTTTTAGTTTAAAAGGAGAAAACCGTGGTAGGAACAGAGCCTAGTAGTCTGGAGAGGATCTTTGATGTGAAGCTTGAAGGGTAAGTAGGGGGTTTCCAGAGGCAATGAAAAAAAGATAGCCTGTTCACAGGAATCAAGGAGTGAAAGGTCATTAAAGGGGTCAGTAGTTCATTAAACCTGGTACATATTTTTGAAGTTATCAGGAAATAAAAGCCAGAAAAGATACAGGAGCCATGCTAGAATCCATTGGTGCTTATGTGGGAGATGCACCTGGAAACAGATGGTTGCTATGGGCAAGCTGAGAGATGAGGGCCAATGGAAAGCCAACTCCAATGTGAATGATGATGAGGAAAGAGTCAAAAGAAATTAAGAATTTGGTGATTAATTTGATGTAGAGAATAAAGGAGAGGAAGAAACCAATAAATGGGCATAAAACCTCACTCCTTTCATCCCTATGTGGTTCTTTCTAGATTGTTCCCCAGTAGTAATTACTTCCTTCTATCTTGGTCTCCCCTCCTTACCTTCTCATTTCTTTCAAATCTTGCTTCCTGTTCCCTAATAAGCTTCCTTACTCCTACTCCTTCCCACCCCTAAATCATCTACTTCCTCCCCTTCCCAAATTTCTCTCCTCCAGCTCCCTTTCCCATTTCAGTGCAGCACATATTTAGATACAGAGCCTCAGTCTACAGATGCAGTAAACAAAATTAATTGCAGCAGCACTAGTTACTGGCTCTGTGACCTTGGACAGGTGATTCTCCAAAGCTCAGTCTTTTCATTTGTAAAACTAAACATCTACTGCACAGGGTTGTTCTGAGGGTCCAATGGAATAATGTCATTAAAGTACTTAGTTTAATATGTGGCTCAAAATGGTCAATAATTGTTTGTTGTAGTTGTTATAGAAGAAGTAGTCAAATAACTTGCCTAAGGTCACTAGCTAGTTACCAGTTAGTTGCAGGCAAGCAAGTGGAGACTGAAGTGCAAATTCCTGGTTAGTAATCTGTGGTTTTGTTTTACTTCATGTCCCTCTTTGCTGTCTTCCTGCTTGCACAGATCTCTGTTGAACACACAGCATTCACTCTCTTAAAAAACAGAACTAGACTGATCCTGAGTCTGAGGGGCTTTTCTCAAAACCCGTTGAATACCTTTAGGAAAATCAAGGTAACTTTTCTACCAACTGATAGACCCAAAGTCCTCATTTCAATTTACCTTTGGTTTTTGGCCAACTAATCATAATAAAAGAGGTTTTGCAAGTGATACGCAATGGGGAATTAAGTTAGTATCATTGTTTTCTTCCACTGTTTCTTAGTGCCCTCTGCACATCTGCCTGGCATCAGTGATTCACATTTGGAGAGTGAAAATACACATGTTCTGCAAGGTCACTTTGCTGTTTCCTCTCCCCGCAGAGCAGCCAATCATCCCAAGATTGAAACAAAGCACTAATATTGACCTGGAACCATTACTGAGCTGCAGGACCAAGCTTTCCTTCCAGTGGGAGAACTTCCACCAAATCTCAAGGCCCAGAGAATGTTGCAACTCTACTACTCACTTTTCATTTGTAGAAGGACCATGAAATCTACTCTATGGTTAGCTGAGGTTTTGACTCGGGCAAAAATAAATTAATAAAATCTGCAGCAGCGCCTAAGAAATGTGCAGATTTACCTAGAAATTTCAAAATTCCTCTTATTTTTAGCTTTATTTTTTGGTAAAATAGCCTAATAATCCCTGGTTGCAGTGTCTATGGGAGGAAACATATCCATGTTTCTCTCTCTCAAAAAAAAAAAAAGAATTATCCTCTAGAGAAGGTTTAAAAAAAAAGACTCACTTGTGTTTGAAAATTTTCTAGTAAAAAGTCAAGGGAGAAAGTCAGGCACCAATAGCTTTGCCTTAGACCAATGGGATCAGTGGAAGGGCTAAAAAAGAATGCATTCCCAAAGCTCTTCCGAAGGGATCAATATCCAGTCCAACAATGATGACTCAAACATTAAAAGGCAATTTTCCTAACTTAATAGGCACTTTATTTGGGTTTGAAGGGTAAAAGTAACTGCTTGAATGAAGAGGATATGTAGGATTTAATTCACTTTATTGGTCCATCCACCTGTCTTTTTAAAATATTAATGGTTGAGGATAAATTTCATAAAACAAAATTTTCACTGAATAGTGAAAGCTTTCTACTTCACATAATCTTCTGATCAATGGAAGTTCATAAAATGTTCATTGCTGGAAGATAGAAATCATAACATTTACTTATTACATACTTGTACAGTCTTCAACACAGCACCATACATAAAGATTATCCTTAACAAACTGTTAGGTAACTCTGTTAAGAGCCAAAAATACAGTAAGCATTTCTTCATTTTCTCTCCCAAATCCAACCTTCTAAACAGTATTGTACTCGTCCCCAGGCAAAGGAGCAAAAGCCTTCCTCCTTTCAAGGTATCATTAGGTGAAAAGAAAGTGAGTAGGCTAAAAATCAGCACAACCATTTACTTACCTTGCTTCCAGTTTTAGACATTTTTCATGCATAGATTGGTGTTCCCAGTGCTGAAATTCAGGAAAAGCTGCAGAGTTAGAGGCAAAGAGGCATTTATACTCTGCTGGTTTCAAATCAAACGTTTGCTTAGTCATGAGAATAGGATCCAAAAATTGAGTCAGTCATTTAGAAGCTATTGATGTTTTCTAGAAAAACAATTGGGATTATGAAATAAAGGAACGCTGCATTACCCATTTTAATGCTTACCAAGCCTTCTACACTATAGACTTTGCTGAGTCAAGACACCAAATCTCAGCACAAGTGTTCAAAATGAAAAATGAAAAAGGTTCTCTTATCTGGGCAATTCGATATTTTAGAAATCAGCAGATGAATCAAAAGGATATCCTCTATTTCTGAACAGAAGTGACATGTTGCAAAGCACTCTATTTAACTAAAAGCAATGCATGATCTTGTGTTTGAATGAAAAGTCACTACAAAGGGCATCTTTGAAACAATTAGCAAAAAGTTTAATATAAACTGTGTATTAGATATTACTATTATACCAATGTTAAACTTCCTATATTTAATCATTGTAGTATGACTAGCTAAGTTAGAGAAGGCCTGTGTTTTTATGAAATACATGCTAATGTATTTAGGAGTAAAGGTTCAAGATGTCTGCCATCTACTCTCAAACTGTTGAGCAAAAATAAATAATACTATATATAGAATGGTAAAGTGAATGTTGTGAAATGTTAACGCCTGGTGAAACTACACAAAGCGTATGTAGGAATTCAGATTCTTGCATCGGTTAAGTTAGAATTTTCACACACACACACACACACACACATACACACACTCCTAGCCTATGTTGACTAAGAGACAGAAAACTACTATGGGACTCCTGAATTTGCAAAGATTTAGCTAAGCCCAACTTGCTACTTAGTAGGTGGCATTGCTCTGCGAAGATATCTTACTGGAACCTGTTTAGAGAACATGTCAGTATTTAATGCATTCTCAAAAACAAACAAACACAAAACAAATCAGCTGTTCTCCATTTTACTTTTCCTGGTCAAGTATATTTTCCTCAAAAGTCCCACTTCCTCATCTTTACTAACCAAGTATCAAACAAATACTTTTATAAATGAGATACTACCAAGATACATTATGTTCAATTCAGAAAATGGCAAATGTGTCTTGATATGAAGATTACTGGGAAACAGTGCATTGTTATATACTTAGTGCTCTGAATTTTATAAAGTTTAAAGAAAGTAATATCATTTTAATTAACCAATAGCAATTTACAAAACACACTTCTATCACTCCAATGTTTCTTTATTTGATAACACTCTGCTTACTTAAATTTCATCTTAAAATAAAAACTATTAAGTTCTCAGAATTAACATATTCCAAAGTTTAATTTTTACTTTAGTAATAACAGATCAAGCCCTTTTTTGATATAATTACTAATCAAATGGTCAGTGAGTATATGAAATGTTTATCAGCAATCTGACTTATTTTACTAATTTGATCATTATTTTGTTATCTTAAAGAACACAACTTTCTCAATCAAATGCAAACTTTATTTTGATATAACATCATAGAATAACATTGGAAACCTTTTCTAAAGTTAAAAGTTTTATCTTTTTATCAAAAGGAGTAAATTACTCTATAGAGCATGTTTATTGAAAATCTGAAGCAGAAAATGAAAAAGACTTTACAGTTTCATAAAGTTTTATACTTTAAGGACTAAATTATCTTTGTATAAAACTCTCTCTGCCACATTTATATATCAACAGTCATACTTTCTTTCCAATTGTCTTTGAAAAGAGTAGCAATTTCCTTTTATATAGTTACAAAGAACTATAAAACTCAACCCCAGAAAAGATGAAACCCTTTTATCATACACATTAAAATGTGAAATTAACTTTTCAATCTACATTCAATCACTTTAACATTAACATATATACAACGGGACCAGTTTCATCAACTTTCCCATTTTGGTATCACAAAGATGAATCTTCTGATGTTCTATAAATAATACATTTATATGACAGTCAGAAGTTTACCTAAAAGTCAACTGAAATGGTAGTAAATGAGTATGAAATGGACATCAAGGAAAAGTCTTAAATAGGAAGAAAAAGCTCCAAAGTCTTTAAAGCAGCAAGAGCACCTTCCCAATTTAATTTCAAGTTACACATCATCTTCTATTCATCCTCATGCTTCTAGGGCCCTGAAGATAAAAGGAAAAAATTAAAATTAATTTCCTTTGTTATTGTCTTCATGTAAATAATTAGAAATAAAAAGTTTGCAGTTATAAAATCACATAAATTATTAAGGTCAGATGAAAATTAAAAGTAATAAAATACATAAAGTTTAAAATTAATTTTATTCCTTTTATTCTTAGGAACACATTAGTTCATAATAAAATAAAAGAAATTCATAAACTTTAAACACTGGCAGGTTAGGGAGATTAATTTAAACTAAACTTTACCATGTCATAGTTCCCATTTCCTTATAATCTTCATCAGATTTCCAAATCTTAATCTTAGCATTCACTAAATATTATAAAATTCCTTTCTAACGAAAACACTTTAAAAATGTAAACAACATATAAAGTAAATAGGTTTGGAAAACAGTTGAGTCAAGTGTTAAACATGGCCTTCTACACCTAGGTATATACCCAAGAAAAATAAAAATATGTCTACACGAAAACTTGTACACAAAAGTATGCAGTAGCATTATACACTAAGGCCAAAAAGTGGAAACAATTTAAATGTCCATCAACTGATGAATAAATAAATGAAGTGTGGTATATCCATACAATAGAATATTATCCAGTCATAAAAAGTAATGACATGCTGGCACATACTACATGGATAAACTTTGAAAACATTATGCTGAGTAAAAGAAACCCGACACAAAGGTCTCCTGTTTTATAATTCCATTTTATATGAAATACCAAGAGTTGACAAATTAATAGACAAAAAGATTAGTGACTGCCAGGTACCGAGGGAAGAGATATCTGCAGTTGGAGGAATAAGGAGTGACTGTTTATGTGTACACTGTTTATTTTTAGGGTGATGAAAATGTTCTGGATTTGTCAATGGTGATGGCTGCACAGCCTTGTGAATATAGTAAAAGCTGCTGAATTCTTCACTTTAGAAAGGTGATTTTTTTAATGGTGAGTGAATAAAAATTAAAATTTAAGAACCTAGGATAAAGGAACCATGGACATGGACAACAGGTGGGGTTGACTTTGGGTGGGTGGGGAGGGGTACAGAGGGGAGCAAAAAGGGGATGGATGTAATACAACAACAATAAAATTAAAAGAAAAAATAAATAAATAAAAATGGAAAAAAAAATTAAAATTTAAGTTTTTCCCACTCTAGGTAATAAGTCTCATTTCTCAAAGACAAATACTGTTTATAATTTCTTTATATCTCTTCAGATATTTTAAGGCATCCAATTAACATATAAAATATATGTGATAATCCCTCCTTTTTTGAACACACAAGGGATCATTTTACACACATTTGCCCCAAACCTCCCACCCCTGGTTCAGTGATCATTTAGTATCAGGACATTCAATTATACCTCATTCTTTCTAAAGATTAATTCCATGACATCAACCTATCAGTTCATTAGGCACCAACCCACTACTGGGAAACATTTGTGTTGTTTACAGCCTGTAGCTATTTCAAACAATGCTGCAATGAATATATTTTTTACAGAGGCCTATCCAAACATGTGTATCTATAAGATAAATCTAAGAAGTGAAATTGCTAAGTCAAAGAATATGTATTTTCAATTTTTATTTTATGAAACTATCCTTCAAACACGTTGCACAAATGTACACTTTCCCAGTGGTAAGTAAAATGTCTTGCCAGCATTGTAACATCTATACCATCAGTTTCGATCCTTGCCAATCTGGTATATAAAAAATAGTATCCTGCAGTTCTATAATTTTAAGCGAAAGTGAGAATCTTGGTTGTTTGTATTTTTCTACCAATTTATGTTGAGTTTCTATTGTCAGTCTTTAAAATATGTTGAAATGGCAAAGTAAATTTTTATAAAAATACTACACATTTGGATTAAATAACTTCCACTTTAAATTTGTCTCTATCCATGTTTTCCTCCACTGAATTTGTGATCTCCTAGAATTCACTATTCAAATCTTCATTTGGGTTAATTCTGGTAACTTATTAATACTCACCTGCAATTAACAAAAACCAGCTAATTTATTAATTGGTTTGTGTGTGCAGGCTGATAGGAAAGAGAAAAAATGTGTTATAAAGGAGGAATAAAACTTAAAACTAATTATGGGGAAAATAGTCTCTTTGGACAGTACAAATTTTGCCATTTTATTTGCCTATAATTCTATATGACCCACCTAAATATTTTGGTTGATCTTCTCACTGTAAACTATGGCAAACAAGGGTATATAAAGTCTATCTATGCTGGGGGGAGTGATGGAAAACCTTTGGCAACATTTGGTAACATGATATACCGTGCAGTTTTTTGTATGCTTATATTATTTCCCAAAAGTAATTTGTCTGCATTATCAATGCCTACCAGTGCTTTTGATGTAGGAGTCTTATCCTGCTGCTTGTTTGGAACCTGCTGCAGGGGGCACAAGGGTGTCCAGCTGTTGGAGATGTCCTGTATTAATCAACCACTCATAAAACTTATTCTCCACAAGCATCTGGAACTGCTTCCTTTGATCCCTAAAATTGCAGTTGAAAACAAAAAGAATGTAAAAACACTAATTCATATTAATTTTACTCCAAGTGATTATTTAACACTTTAATGGTAAAGGTTTTAGATCTTATTCTGAATATGATGGCAAACCATCAGAGGGGTCAGAGTAGAGAAATGATACAATCTAATTACTTTTAAAAGACTGTTGGAAATTTATTTTCAAACTGATAAAAATTTCTTCTATCTTCCTATATTCCCCAAATTAGATTGAGTACTTTTCTGTTTTTAGTGTTTTGCTTAATACACAATGATTCAGAGCCAACATTCACTAAACACCACATTTAAATTCTGCACATGTGTATACACTTCCCACATGTGTAAGAAAAATATAGGCACTTAAATATGACCATCATTCATAAAACAACAGAACTGCCTTAAAATTATGTTTTTTTAATGATCACTATTATATAACATCATGATAATTTGTACATTATATTATATTGTATTTCCTATAAAATAATACAGTAAGAACCCAGGTTCTGGAACCAGGCTAACTAGCTGTGAATCCCAGCTCCTGTATGACTTTGGGTAAATTATTTAATCTCTCTGTTTCTCAGTTTCTTTTTCTGTAACAGGGTATTGTTATAAATAAATGAGTTAATACATATAAGGTACTTAAAATAGTACTTGTTGCATTGTACGTGCTCAACATATATTACCTGTTCTTATAATCATTATCATTATTCTATGATATACTAAACTGAGAATGACTGGTCTGCGTTATTAATATCTTGGCTGAATTCATGAGATAAAAGCCAGGTGGAATGTTTGCAAAAAATTGCAGCATTATCACAATGAATTCCCAGGTGAAGTAGGAGTTGCAACTGTTAGTGATCTTTATATTTTTTGGTAGGTAGTGACTATTTTAACGTGTCTAAAAACAATTGTGTAGCTATGGATATAACAGGGTGGGACTAAAGCAGGTTTACAACTGTGAGTATGAGAAATGCAGACTTTATTCTTGTATTATTATTTATTTTATTGTTTTCCATACAAATAACTATAAACCTACTTTTGCACTATATTTCACTCCTTAATCCATATTACAAGAACAAAGCCATGAGCATGCATCCAGAAAATACTACGGCTGGATCAAGTCTTTTTTAAATTAGTATTTCTCTTAGAATAAACTTCATTCTAACAGGTCAGGTCCCAGATATTCTGGGTAAACAATCTACCTGAAAGACGTGTCTCACATGTATATTACTAAACACAGAATAGCACACACCCCTATACACAGTATCTCACACACACATTACTTATTAAACCTTCACATCAATCATAACAAGTGGAGATATACTTACACTTTATATATGATACAATTAAAAGCTGGAGATATTAAATGACAGACTCAACATCACATAGTGAAGTGGCATGGTCAATCCTAATTCCTAAGTCTGAGTACAATATTGACACAGCTATCCAAAGAACACTCTTGCCCTCACTGGAGTGGCTCAGTTGATTGGGCATCATTCCACAAAATGAGGGTTTCGATTCTCATGTGTGGCACATGCCTGGTTGTAGGTTCAGTCATGGATGGGGCATGTATGAGAGGCAGCCGATTGATGTTTCTCTATCCCACTGATGTTTCTTTCTCTCTCTTTCTCCCTCCCCCCTCTTATGCTAAAAATTAATAAAATCTTTAAAAAACAAAACAAAAATCTTAAAATCTAATACTAAAATATAATTAAAATAAGCATTTTTACTCATACATCAAACAGCAGTCTGGATCCTAAGATTTATTTTAGAGTGGCTGCAAGTTTCCAAAGTAATGACAATTACTAATGAGATTTTCTGTCTTAAGGAAAAGTCATAAAGATCAAGATATCAGTACATATGACATTTATTATAAAGACACCTCAAAAGAACTTGACACTTCTCAAACTTGCTAACATGTGGACTGCTCTCATGTGGACAATGTTATAATGTAGAAGAAGCAACCCTTCATCTTTTGGGACAATGTTTCCTATGTTCCTTTTCTAATATCACTAACAAATAAAATTTGATTAAGTACCAAAATACTTATACAAACAATTATTTATTCTGAGTATCCACTACTTTCAAGATGTATATGGTATTCTTTCCAGAAGAAAATTGATTAATCTGAAGATTTTAAACTGGGCTCTAATTTTGGAGTTACCTTTGATTTTCTTGTGTTCTTTACAAAATCTTACACTGAATCCTGCCTTCCGTCAAACTATTTCTGGTCTTTACCCCATTTCCTTCCACTCCAGTCCAGTTTCTTAGTCTAGACCATTGCAGCATCATCCTGACTTCCTTCTTTCAAATCTAACCAGAGGATCTTAATATGCTAGTCACATTTCCTTACGCATTCTAAAATCTGCCATAGCATCTAATAAAGTAGCTTGCATGCTTGTGGGCATTTTATAAATGTCCCTGAATAAATGAAATAGCTTTCTGTACTTCAGTTCACTATTCAAAACGTTTTAATAGCTTCTACTGCTTAATTCCACTCAAGTCTAACTTTCACTGCCTTGCATGCAATATTGTATATAACCTGGCTCAGTCTACCATCAAAGTTTAAATATCACTATTCCATACGCAGAATCCTACTTCAGCAATTCATTTCCAGGATACCTAAGGTCTGCTTCTGCTTCCACATCTGTTCCTCTAGTGATATTAAAAGTATTCTGCTCCATCCTCACTTCCTATCCAAACTTGACTCATTCTTCAAGATCCAACACAAATTCTACGTCTTCCATTAATCTTTCCTACATGTATATTTTCTAAATTGCTATAAACACAGTAGTGTTCCTGGCTTTTGGAAGTCAAAGACCAATACTACTAAAATAAAATTTCGTGGTGGACATAATAAACCACAAATATCTACTCTCATAGCACATTAGAAATAAGAGTTTAATAATCAAAAGGAGGAAAAAATAATCTCAGGATAATATTTTAAATTGACTCAAGTTAGTTTTATTTGACAACACTATATGAATCAGGGAAACATGAATCAGGGAAAACTTTGATAAAAAATGGCTTTAGTCAGTGGGCTAGTATGAGAAATCTGTCTGTGGTGTGGTGAAGCTGGGAAATCTATTTTTAACAAGCCCTTTGGATAATTCTGATGAATGACTAAGTTTGAGAACCATCAGCATAGTGTAGAAGAGTAAATTAAAAACTAAAACCTATCCATTTAAATATAGGATTATGTGGCCTATCTACGATCTTTGATTCATATGTCTTATATTTACCAACTAAACTTAAGCTTCTTTGAAAAATGGAGTATAATACCTATCTATTCACTCTTACTTCCCTAAGCAAACAGTACCTGAAATACCTGAAACATGAGCCTTAAATGAAGACATACTATCCATTTTTATTACTTTAGCACAGTTCTAAATATATGATTAATTTAATTTCCATAGAATTTTATTAAAAATTATTACTCCTAGAAAGTACTTACTTTGTCAAATGAGCCTCCTTCACGGTTTTCTGCCAAATATGTATCTTTTGTTCTCTTTGGCCCAGTGCTTTCTGATAAGCAGATGGAAGACCCCCAGGTATCTCTGTTGTGTCCCCTTCCATTTCAAAGGGAGTAATAAATACATAGAATTCACAAGGTGGTAAGAGTCGGAAGACACTTGTGTCTCTGTTCTCTTTACACACAATCATTGGGTTATCCCAACAGTTAGGCACTGTAGCAAGGCCAGTTCGGGCCATATGGTCCTCCAGCATTGGGTAATGGGTATGGAAAGGGGCAAAAGTCACTCTGTGGTTCCCAGAGAGAATAAGTGGGCGTGTAGGCGTCAGAATGTGAAAGATGCAGTCTATAGTGGAAGAGATGGACAAACGATGACAAACAGCAATGACTTTAACATTGTCACAACTGTGGAGGTGAAGAGCAGTTTGTACTGGGCCGAGGACAAAGGTGCTATTTCTGCACTTCTCAACTGTCACAGATCTGAAAATGAAAAACTGAGGTAAATTCCTGTGAATGACAGTAAGATAAAAATATCTGACTACAAAATTATTTTCTAGTGGTAAAAAAGATTAGTCACTATGAAGACTGTGCTTACCGTAAGGGAGAGAGCAGATAAATAAAAGATTCGTTGCAGCGATGAATCTTGACATGGGCCCCCACCAGAGTATCTGAGCTCTTGGCCAAGGTCTGCTTGTAAACCTGGCTCATCACCACCATGCGGTGCATCCTCGGGGCCACATGAGTATTACAAGCAATCTTAGGTCTTTTGGTTGCTCCTTCAACTATTTTAAAAAATATAGATAAATGAGACAGTTTCAAATGAAAGAAAAATGAGCGCCATATATTTCACGTATCTACATGCACACATGTCTAAAATTAAATTCATGTGAGGTTTATAAACTGTCAGACCTGTGCATGGGTAAAGAGGTGTTTGCTATACTATTCTCTGTAATTTTATGTATGTATACAATATTTCATAATTTTTTGGTATAAAAAATTTTTTAAAAAGATTTTATTTATTATTTTCAGAGAGAAGGGAAGGGAGAGAGGCAAAGAGGGAAAGAGACATCAATGTATGGTTGCCTTTCACCTGCCTCCAGCTACAGAGCTGGCTGGAGACCTGGCTTGCAACCTGGTTACGTGCCCTGGTTGGGAAATCGAACCAGTGACCTTTGGGTTTGCAGGCCGGCGCCTTATCAACTGCGCTACCAGCCAGGACTGGAATAAAAAATTTTAAAGCTTTCATCTACTCAGTTGCCAAGACAGATCTAATAAGATATTTATCATTTCTACCCTTCAAATTCTGGAATGTGCCTGAGGTTACACAGCAGGTAGATAGGAGAGCTGGGCCAGTTCAAATATCTTTTTCTCCAAGCTGCCGAAATGTATTATCCTTACCCTTAAGTAATCTCTTTAAATAGCCATAATCCTAATTCTGAACCCCTCCTAAGTTACTTACTACATCATTCTATGAATTCCTTTTTGTTTTTGTCTTTACTTCCAGGATCATTACTGACAGCATATCTTTCTTTCTCTCAAACACTGTGCCTTGCACAAACTGACAAAGAAGTCTACGCAGGTTGCCCTCCTAAGGTAGTCCTGCCATTATGCGATTGACTTCTCAGACTGTACTTCCCTGCAAACCACCAGTAATGCATAGTTGTTGTAGAAAAAATTTAAGTACCAGTGGTAAAAGAAAATAAAAATTTTTGTTATCCTACTATTTACCCCGTTTTCCCCCTACTAGTGCCTACCCTAATGTTTAAAAATTTACTTAAACCTATATTTTTTATCAACAATAAGAATTAGGTATTATCTATGTATTTTTGCGAGCTTTACATATCTGAGTCTTTGATATTATAGTAGAGTATTAGCTTACTTATAGAATTCTTAGAGCACTATGTTTTTGCTCAAGATTTCTGTTTTTTAACATTAGAAACATCTGATACAAAACTGGAACATAAAAAGAAAAAAAATTCAATCAGAACACCAAGAAGAAAACAGAATCCAAAAAGCAAGGATTTGTGTGTATGTGATAATTTTCTTACCTTTGCACAGAACCTATCTTTTTTATCTTTGAAATTCAGAGACTATGAAAGTATATTCTAGGTGTACTTTCATTAACTTTGTCTGGTATTTGCCTCGGTATAGGCACTTACTTCTCTTAACTTACACCGGGTTCCTCTTCTCTTCAAACTTACACCTGGGCCCCAAAAAGTCATATAGCACCTGAACCCATCCTTTTAGCTATCCCTGGACCATCAGGAATTGATAACTGATGCAACCAAGGCCAGACACTCTGTAGGAATAACTTAAATCTCCAATTTAGAAATATCTAGTATGTTCATGGCTGTGGACCTCATCTTTACAACTCTCTGAGATTAACCATGTAATCGCCAAATTCTCCTGTGGTGCATAGGAAATAGGAAAGCCTCAAACAAATGAGCCTATGAAAGTGAGAGGAAGGAAGAGTCAAAAAGAGAAAAATAGAGCAAAAAGAGAACTGAAGTAGGAGTTTCTGTTAAATGGAAATCAAAATGACATAGACTAATAAATCAATTCTCTGATACTGATACTGACTAGAGAGAAAAGGGGAATATATACACAAGAATAATGCTCCCCTTTTCTTTCTCTTTTTTTTTCTTTTAAAGATTTATTATTTTTCAGAGAGAGGGGAAGGGAGAGAGGCAGAGAGGGAGAGAAACATCAATGCATGGGTGCCTTTCACCTGCCTCCAGCTACGGACCTGGCTGGAGACCTGGCTTGCAACCTACTTATGTTGCCCTGGCTGGGAATCGAATCAGCGACCTTTGGGTTTGCAGGCTGGCGCCTTACCTACTGTGCCACCGGCCAGGGCTTCCCCTTTTCTCTTTAACAGCAGTAATATTTTTTAGGTCTTCTATAGAAGATGTGTGGTTATTAATATATCAAAAACACTAGGTTTCCTGCCCTGGCTGGTGGCACAGTGGATAAGGCACCAGCCTGCGAACCCAAAGGTTGCTGGTTCAATTCCCAGCCAGGGCACATAAACAGGTTGCGATCCAGGTCTCCAGCCATAGCTGGAGGCAGGTGAAAGGCAATCATACATTGATGTCTCTCTCCCTTTCTGCCCTTCTCCCTTCCCTTCTCTTTAAAAATAATAAATAAAATCTTTAAAAAGCAAAAACATTAGGTTCTCTAATTTGCCAGTCAATTTAATACAGATTAAAATATTAAATACCTTGGTGAGCCCATGCCAATTTCATTCCAGTCTTGAGGCAAGTAGAGGTACCAAATGGATTCCTAGTCAAACAGGCTCTCAACCATGCTTCCAGCTTGTAGAAAGAAAAGGTCTTAGAGATCTTTGAGAAGCCACTTTCTGCATGTAGTGGCTGCCACAGTGCAAGTTCATGAAGCGGATATATTTTCTTAGCTCTCCTCACTGTACCTTCAATAAGAAAGCTGAGTGCTACAACAGCTTCTCTAGAGACTAGGCTACTACTAGTTGAATGAGAGGATGCAGTGAGTTGTTCTGGATCTAAAAGCAGCTCCAGGAGATCTGACAGATGATCACAGACAAATGCTTGGTGACTGTAATCATTCCAGTTCTAAAAAAAGAGGAAAAGAAAACACTCTTAACAGAATAAAGAGATTCTGTGAGACCAGAAATATTTATATTTTAATTATTTTGTTTCTATGCTTTGCCTCATCCTCAACAAACCATTTAAGATGCCAAATAAAACTTATAAGAACTTTTGTGTATGTGATAGGTATGAACAGATTCTCTCTTGATCTTAGCCAATTCAAAATACAAATAACTAACCCTTAGTGTGTGCCAAATGCTAGGTACTACACAAAGTTTAACATATTTAATCCTAGATTAAATAGCAGATTTTACAAATGAGTAAAAGAGAAAGGTTATAAAACTCATCCAAGGTCACACAGCTAGTAAATACTCTGAAAGTTCCAGCCCAAACATAAAAATAACCATAGTGAACATTCATTCAATGAAGTATTGGGTTTCTTTATTTACCTGCTTAAATTACAGAAAATATTTCAAATTCCACTGGATGAAACAAGGCAACTGATCTTATAATAACTAAACTTAAGAGAGATTACAATTTTGGGAATGAGCTTTGAGTTGGCTTATTCATTTGACAGATATTTATTATGATATGAGCAGTGTTAAGTGGCAAATTATAAAAACTAACTAAAACATATATACTTCCTGTTCTCAAGTACTCAGTTTATATAGTGAAAACACAATATAAACAAGTAACTAGAACACAATGAGATAAGACCTATAGCAAAGTTCCTCCCATACAAAACTCCCGAGGCCAGGCAGCAGCCATTGGCCCTTTTCTGAGCCTCCCCTGCCACCCCTCCCCCCACTGCCACAGAGCATTGACACTATGTCTGAGACTCCATCAACTTGGTTCACACAGATTGCCCTGCAATGGCAATTACCTAAGATTCCACCCCATCCAACTTACGGTGCGCTTTTCTACAATAGACCATGCTACTAAAACAGGGAGTCAAAGCAGCTCTCAGCTCAACCTAATACATAGAAACAAACACAGGGAGGCTGCCAAAATGATGAGACAGAAAAATATGGCCCAAATGAAAAAACAGAATAAAACCCCAGAAAAAGAACTAAATAAAATGGAGGTAAGCAAACTATCAAATGCAAAGTTCAAAACATTGGTTATTAGGATGCTCAAGGGTACTTTGACAGCATAAAAAAGACCCAGGCAGAAATGAAGGTTACACAAAGTGAAATAAAGAAAAATTTACAAGGAATCAACAGTGGGGTGGGGAATAAAGCTGAGAATTAAATTAATGATTTGGAACATAAGGAAGAAAAAAAAAACATTCAATCAGAAGAAGAAGAAGAAAAAAGAATCCAAAAAGCAAGAATTGGGTAAGGAGCCTATAAGACAACTTCAACCGTACCAACATTCAAGTCATAGGGTTGCTAGAAGAAGAGAAAGAGCAAGAATTTTAAAACTGCTTTGAAAAAATAAAGAAAACTCCCCTAATTTGGTGAAGGAAATGGACATTTAAGTCCAGGAAAACAGAATCCCAGACATGATGGATGCAAAGAGCACCATACCAAGACACATCATCATTAAAATGCCAAAGGCTAAAGATAAAGAGAGAATCTTAAAAGCTGCAAGAAAACAGTTGACAGTTACCTACACAGCGGTTCCATAAGGCTGTCAACTGATTTCTCAAAAGAAACTCTGCAGGCTAGACAGAACTGACAAGAAGTATTTGAAGTAATGAAAAGCAAGGACCTATAGCCTAGATTACTCTACCCAGCAAAACTATCATTTAGAATCAAAGGGCAGATAAAGTGCTTCCCAGACAAGGTAAAGCTAAAGGAGTTCATCACCACTATGCCATTATTATATGAAATGTTAAAGGGGCTTATTAAAAGATCAAAATTATGAACATTAAAATGACAACAAATTCACAACTATTAATAACTGAATCTACAAACAAAGCAAGCAAACAAGCAGGACAAAAACAGAATCATAGACATGGAGATCATTTGGAGGGTTACAAGTTGTGAGCAGCTGGAGAAGAATGGGGGAAAACATGTAGGGATTAGGAAGTACAAATTGATAGGTACAGAATAGACAGGGGGATCTAAAGTACAGTATAGGAAATGGAATAGCCAAAGAACTTATATGCATGACCCATGGACATGAATAATGGTTTAGGGATTGCCAGAGGTAGTGGGGGGTACTGGGTGGAGAGGGACAAAGAGGAAAAAACTGGGATAACTGTAACAGAATAATCAATAAAACAGATTTTTTAAAAAACCAACACCATCTCTAAATGGTGTTCATTCAGCAGGGACTATGTGTAAAAACAATAGGAAATGGCTGGCATCTCTAATACATCTGGACTTGCACATTCTGAAATTAAGGTAGAGATAGGGCATTTATATCAAGAGGGTAATGTAGAATGGAGAAAAACTCAGGACTCATTGAGATATATGAGGCCATGGAAAGAGAAAAAATCACCTTGAATAAATATGGCAAATGAGAAGACAAAGTTGTCTTAGGCAGAATAATACAGAAATAGTGGCTTATAAGAGAGAGGGGGAATGAGGCTCATAAGAATCAGAACAAAGAATCGGAAGCAGAACCAGGTGGAAATAGCACCATGGAATATAAGGGTGAAAAGATTTCTCCGAAGAAGATTAAAGAGTCTGCACATGGCAGAAATACTGGGATCTACATTTTACTTTAAGTTAAAAAAAGTACTTTTACATAAACAGATAAAGATATTTCAGGTTTCTTTATAAAAACAGAAAAAATAGTATTTTCTAAAACTTATAAGACAGTTAAATTTAAGTTCTAGGTTATATTACATCATAAATAATAACTTAAGCATGCTGACCTTATGTATACTTAAGCATACCACCTAAGTATGAGGTTTCAGTAGATTTCAACAGACTTGACAAACACTGCATCTTCTTATTTATTTATTTTTAAAAAAATTTTATTGTTGTTGTATTACATCCATCCCCTTTTTTGCTCCCCTCTGTCCCCCTCCCCACCCACCCATTCCCCCTGCATCTTCTTATTTATCCTTAGTCAAATAAGTAGATTGATTTCAATAACATTTGCAAAAATGGGAATGCTAATTAAGAGTACTGAATGATTTGCCAGAAAATCATGTGATTTTTGTGTTAGTAAAGGAACTGGAATCACTTCCCTGTATTAATATTGCATATACTGATTTTATTTTATAATTTGGAAAAGAAAAAGGGAAAAGCAAAGCAAAACCAAATAAGCCAGAAAATCAATGGCTTATTTAAATGAACCCAACATAATTTTTAATGAAGGCAAACCATCTCCCTCACAAACTGTCTCTTTCAGAGAAAGACACCAAAATTTAAACAGTACCTTATAATGACAACTGGATTTTTCCCTCAGTTCAGGAGACTGAGATCTGTTTCTGGAAGTGGGCCACTCTTCTCCAATCAAAGATGTTCTCAGGGATATCTTATTTAACTGCTGTATGTACAAGAAGATCAGAAACTGTAGGGTGTCCACTGAAAGCTGTCCAAGAAGACAACAAGTGATGAACACAGGTCCTAAAACCACATCAATCACTAGTCTACAACTAAAAGGACAGTAAGAAAAAGTTCACAACAGTTTGCTGATGCTAGGAAGACAAATGTAGAAACATTCTGATATATATGTCTGATACTCAGATGTAGCAGTTTCTAAAACTAATTAAAATGGTGATAGAAGGAAAATTCACCTGGGATAGTGAGCACACAATACCATATACAGATGATGTATTATAGAATTGTACCCCTGAAACCTATATAATTTTATTAACCAATGTCACCCCAATAAATTAAATTAAAATAAGTAAACTAAGTAAACTGGAGTCACCTTCTCAGAAAGCTACATAGCATCTATGGCCATAAACACTTGCCGAAAACTGATGAAGGAGAAATAAGTACATAGTTTTTCAAAGTATATTATTTCAGAAGTTTAAACCTATAGTTAAAAAAAGACAGCCCTGGCTGGTAGCACAGTGGTTAAGGTGCCGGCCTGCAAACCCAAAGGTCGCAGGTTCGATTCCCCAGCCAGGGCACATAAACAGGTTGCAAACCAGGTCTCCAGTCAGGTCTGTGGCTGGAGGCAGGTGAAACGCAACTGTACATGGATGTCTGTCTCCCTCTCTGCCTCTCTCCCATCCCCTCTTTCTAAAAATAATGAAATAAAATATTAAAAAAAAAAAAAAAGAGATGAATAAACAAATGAAAAAAAAAAAGAAACCCTTAGCAATATGAGTAAATAAATAAGAAGGGAATTAAGACACAGAAGTCAGTTAACCTAAGGCTCACACAAAGACTTACTAAGAAAGTTTAAAATATCAGTGCAATACCTAAAATTGTATGTAATTTTTCAGTGTATGTGCATTTTGTAGGGAGCAGACCTCAAGTATTCATCAAATTCTTAATGGGGTGTTTGACTTAGTTGTTTATAAGTCATTTTTTATTTGAAGAAGGGTATGAATGTGAAGCTTATGTGAAGTTCAGGTTTTAAAGCTCATGGTTATCCTCATATATGCACTCCATACATGTACAGGAAAGGCAAAAAAGTAATACACCTGAGGTTATACTTATGTTCACCAATTGGCTAAAAATTGCTATTGTTAATGAACTTAAAAAATACAGATTCACAGGATTACTTAGACCTATTTAATCAACTGTCAATATGGAACCCATGAATCTATACATGTATATATTTTTTAATTTTACTTTCTTATTTATTTTAAAGATTTTATTCATTATTTTTAGAGAAAAGGGCAGGGAGGGAGGAAAAAGGGAGAGAAATATCAATGTATGGTTGCCTTTTACTTGCCTCCAGCTAAGGACCTGGCTGGAGATCTGGCTTGCAACCTGGTTATGTGTCCTGGTTGGGAACTGAACCAGTGACCTTTGGGTTCATAGGCTGGTGTCAATTCACTAAGCCACCAGCCAGGGCTCTTAATTAAATTTATTGAGCTAACTATAGATTACATGCAGTTATAAGAATTAAAAGAGAAATCCTATATACACTTTACCCAATTTCCCGTCTTGCAAAACTAATACGATATTACAACCAGTATATTAACATTGACAATCAAGATACAGAACATTTCCACTGACACAAAGACTTTCATATTGTCCTTTTATAAACATATCCACTTCTCTCCCAGTATGTAAACTTTTTGGATTGGCTTTCTTTTTTAACTCAATATAATTCCCTAATTTTACACATATTTCCACTGAACAACATGGACATTGGCTTGACTTGATATGTTCAGGTCAGGCCTTGTATGTTATATTGTCACTAATCTTTCACTTACCTGCCTCCCTATGAGACTCCAAGATCCTTGTCTTTTTCATTTTTATATCTCTAAAAAAAATGGATTCTAACATATAGTAAGCACTTGTCTACTGTGCCTAGCACATAGTAGGCATTCAAGAAATGCTTGATTAATGAATAACTGGAATGCCCTTCCCCTCTTGGTTGCTTGACAACTTTTTTCTTTTTTTCTTTTTTTTTTTTTAAGATTTTATTTCATTATTTTTAGAAAGTGGGGAAGGGAGAGAGGCAGAGAGGGAGTTGACAACTTTTTTCAATCTCCAAAACCTTGTTTTGGTATTACCCCATGTAGCAGAGACTGGCTAGATGCTAATACCTTTTCTTTTCTTCTTGGGCACACAATCAATGGCATTTCCCAGCCTCCCTTCAAATTAACTATGGTATAACTATGTTATAGTCAATGAAATATGGATTTTCACACACCATGTTCAAGCTTTCTAAAAACTTTCCAAAAATAAATGGAAGAGAAGGACTGTGAAGTCCTAGTGGGTAAGGGTAATTATATTATATTCCCAACTGTTCACTTCTCTGTCCTTCAAGAGGCACAGATGAACGGTAGGATTTTCCTTACCTCCTGTGAGGTAGCTTCCCCTCCCACCTCATTGATTTTAGGCATGGACTTATGACAGAACCTGAGCCAATGGAATGAAAGCAGTCATAGTTTTTGTTACACATCTGAGCAAAAGTTTTAAGAGGCATCATGAGTCTCTTGCTCTGTTGTTCCTCCCTTCTGTCACAGTAATAATTATTTACACAAACTGTTTCTTCAGCCTGGATCCTCAAATAAGAACATACAGCCAAGACACAAGGTGGAAGAGAGCCCTAGCTAAGGTGTAGCCTACACATAAAATAAGCAAGAATTAAACTTTTGTTACTGTAAGCCACTGGAATATCATTTTTTCTTTGTTTTTAACTGCAGCAAAGCTGACTAATAGTGGCTCCAAAGGACAGAAAAAGCTTGAATCCCTGAGTCATTGCTTGGGCTACAGCAGCCTAGAGATGCTCTGTGTTTCACTGTTGCATAAATGAGAAATAAACTGTTTTGTGTAAGCCACTGAAATGCTGGACTGCTTGTTACTGTAATTATCCTAATCTGATTAATATACTTTCTCTGTGGAGTCTCTCCTGATCATCAGAATTATTTTTCATTCTCTTCTTTATTTCTGTATGTTAGGTATACTTCTATTATAGTACATTTTACACTATTAAATAGCACTTTTTTACATACCAGTTTCCCATAATAGTCTATGAGCTCCATGGAGCATGAAAGCAGAGATACTGTTCTAATCTTTAAATCCCAGCACCTAGCAGATACCTGTTTAAAAACTCAGGAGGTTCATATTCAGTGGTTAATAAGTACCCACTGACCTCAAAACACTTAAGAGTCAATGAAAATATTTCCCTCTTTCAATTACAGGGTTTCTGTAACATTATTGCTTCGGAAGCAGATGAACAAGGATTGCTAAGGACTCATTCATTAAATAATGCCAAATTGGAACTGCTAAAATCCAAATGGTGCTTTGGGATTATAATGGTCTTTATTCTAAAACCACACACTGTATAATTTTTTTTTTTTTTAATTTAAAAGTTATTTCCCAAAGTAATTACACATACACACACACACACACACACACACACACACACACACATATACCCATACCTGATTTCTCTGCTTTTCGACTTCATCCTCAGATGTGCAGCTGGACAGAATCTCAGACCATTCCAGGCGTTCTTCTGGTGTCTTCACTGCAAGACTATCAAATATTTCAAAGTAAAGCCATGCCAGGTCCTTAGCCAACTGCAGCTTCCCACATGCAATGTGCCTCCAGGTAGACCAGTACAGGCGTGGGTACGCTCCCTCTGTGGCCCGGGTTCGCACATAGGTGGATATCTTCCTGAGGTAATGAAAACTGAACTTGGATGGAGGGGGGACCTGTAAGGCACCCACTATGAAGGGTTCCGCTTTCACCCAGAGTAGAACTCCAGACTGATTCATATTATCTCTAAGTACATCTGTGTAAAAAGGCTTCTTGGCATACCTAGGAAACAAAGTTTCTTCACAAACTGATTTCAAACAAAATTTATTTATACATTTTCTTGTAAGGTGACTCCTCCCTTAACTGTTTTTAAATGTACTGTAACATTTTTAAAAGCATATCTAGCTCATCAACCAAAAGCATAACAGATTTTTTTTTTGTCAGCTCTCATTATATTTGAACAAACAAAAAGTGTGATATAACTAAATTATCTTACTGTTTAAAGTGGTTGTTTTAGGAAAAGTATATATACATGCATAAGTATAAGTTGAGGAAAAGAATGGGGAAAAAAAAGTCATTCTATCAAAGAAATCTTACTCTTCTGTGTAGGGGAATACTAGTCAAAATTAAGGGAATAAAACTTCCCAGAGTCAAATTACTTCCACACAAGCATGTGTTACGTGTTAGCTGATCATATAAACTTAATAAGAAGTGCTAACATAAGACAGCACATAAGCATACCCATGTAAATGTAGGCTATAAAAGTAGATCAAGGAAGGTCAAAGCTATTCTTGGTAACAGGTATATTCTGTTATTTTCATGTACAATATTTTCAGATTTTGTTATAATAATACATGCTTTTATGAAATACTTATATTTACAGAAACTAATATTGTATCACTTTTCTGTTTTTCTGTACATAGATTGGGTGTTGATTTTTCATTTTTCATAGTTGTGATAACGTGTTTCAATTATGAATTATTTTAAAAGCTTCATAGCACTCTAAATAAATACCCCAACTTATTCAACTGCTCTTCATATTTAGGCATTTAGTAGGTTTAAAATTTTTCACAAAAACGAGATAGGCAAAATAGTAATCAGTATTAAAGATGGGCCATGAGCAATGGGGTCATTTACCTAATCTGCTTTTGTGTATGTTAAAATTTCCATTATAAAATGGTTTAACTATTTCCATTATTATAAACAATAAAGTAATACCACTTTCCTGTATATTTTCTGCATTAGGATTATTTCCCAGAGAAAATTTTCAGATATGCACTTGTGAAATAACTGGCAATTCTGAAGTTCCTGACAGTTCCATTGGTTTCCAAAATGATTATATCAAATTGTATCTTTACTTGACCCAAAGCACTCTCTTCACTGAGCACTCCTCCTATTAAGTAACATCACTTAAAAAGCCTTTCCTGCCCTGGCTGGTGCCACAGTGGATAAGGCACCAGCCTGCGAACCTCAAAGTCGCTGGTTTGATTCCCAGCCAGGGCACGTAATCAGATTGCAAGCCAGGTTTCCAGCCAGATCTGTAGCTGGAGGCAGGAGAAAGGCAGCCATACATTGATGTTTCTCTCCCTCTCTGCCTTTCTCCCTACCCATCTCTCTAAAAATAATAAATGAAATCTTAAAAAAAAAAAAAAAAAAAAAGCCCTTCCTTCTATGACTGATGAAAAATGCTTTATTACTATATTCTGCATTTGAGTCTAAGAAAATCCTGCTTCTCTTGGGAAATATTTGTTCAAAAAAATAGACACCAAATTGAATGCTTACTGTGTGCTAGGTAGCATGCTAAACCCCCTGGAGATTAGTATGATTATCCCATTTACAGATGAAAAACCAGAGGCTTAGAGAAGTCAAGGAACTTATCCAAAGTTACACGTAACAGCCCTGGACTGCAATTCAGGTTCGTGTGACTTGAGAACTGTGTTGCTTACAAATGTATTTTAAGAACCCAGTTCCTAAGCAAGAGTGAATCCAGAAGAGACTTACCAGACTGAATCGCTTTAGACAAGAGACCATATACTGTTCTGTTCCAAGAGGAGGAACTCTTTGGGAGCAGGAACCCAAAGGAAGGGTGTGAAAGGGTAAATCGCATCTGTTCTCGAATACCGGAATGGTTTAGCATGGCTCTGAACAAGACTAGACAATGAAGTTACCTGAGGAAGGCCTTAAGAGTTCCTCCCACAACGAACAGCGGCGGCTTGGTGGGGTGAAGGTCGTGTGTGTAAAGCGTGCCGTTAAAAGCCTGATCCTGGGCAGGAACCCTCTATATTGACTCTGGGGCTCGAGAGGGCTAAATTCATAAGGCAAAAACAAACTGGGGCTCTTTCCCTCTTCAAAGGCTCCCCCGAAGTGCGGCTTTTCAGGTAGACCTGACGGAGGCCCAAGGCGGTCCTCCAGAAGGTTCTCGGCCACCGCCGATGCTGTTGATGCTGTCGGGGGTAGGGCACTGTGTGGGCCGCCCAAGCACTCCACCGCACTTTGGGGACACGGAAGCCTCAGCTGACAGGGTCCAAGACCACCGAGACCTCCCAAGCACGAAGGCAGGCTCCCAACTCGGAGCCTGAGGAGTGACAAGGCCACCCTTCCCACCCCAGCGCCGACCGACCTGCGAACAGTTACCTGCCAAGGCAAGCGCCGCTCCTGCTCCCCTTTCTGCGCCCCGCCCCGGCGACCCGCTTGGCCCGCCTCCCGCCTGGCGCCGCGCACGCGCGCAAGCGCAAGGGTTCACACCACCGACCACTGGAGGACCGTGTCGCTAGCGCTAGAGCGGCCAACCGCTTTTCTATTGAGTTGTGAGAAAATTTTGGCAGAGGCTAACAAGCTCCCTGGATGCTGGGGCCTGGAGCGTACCCAGCTGCCTTCTGGCATCAAGCCTTTCGGCTCAGGGGTGTAGGAAGTTCCTGTTGCTCCAACTGTGGGCAGGCAATAATAACTGCTGGAAAGGTCAGGACGCTTTGATTAGTAATTATCAGGAACAATTAACAAAATGCTTCCTCTGGGTTGGGCACCTTTTATGTGTATTATCTGTCTTCCCAGGAACCCTTTAGGTTAAGTACATTTGTTTTACTGCTGAGAAAACCAGGGCGTAGAAGGGTGCTACACCTATAGGGGCACGTAAGATACAAATCCAGGCCTTCATGAAGCCCTTTTGGGTTCTGCCCAGCAGCAGACGTCACTCCTTTAATACTTTATTTCATGATTTTTAGCCATTTCCTTCTTTCTTAATTCGTTTATGGTCTCTCTAGGTATGGGAGATACAAAGGTAAAAAGACCATAAAGTGCATTTAGTTTCTCTGTTAAGTAGCTTTGCTCCACTGCTAGGCATCTTCCTGAAAGCATAACCTTATCTCTTTGAATTCAGCATGAGTCAAGGAGTGAAGTGTGGGGGCAATCTATTCAAATAAATCTAGGTTATGATGCAGGCCGCACCGCTAAGTAGCTCAGTTTTAAGTAGATTCTCTCAATGCCTTTGATTTCTGCAACAGCAATTTGCTGAGCCTGTATGCCTGGCATAGTGCTAGGCACTACGACTACAGCATTAAACAAAAAAAGATAAGGCCCTTGCTTTGTTGGAGTACATACTTTAATAAGGAAAATAGAATATTAAGGAAATAAAATAGGATAAATTGGGTAGTGGTTATTGGGGGAGGAAGTCAATGAAAATTTGAGCTGAGGCCTGAAGAAGCCAGCATACAAAGGTCACAGCCAAAGCACCATTTACTCAGTTTTCTAAGGTACCCTTCTATTCAGCTAAAAATAGAACAATTGGCTTCATAATCTTATGAAACTAATGTTCCAGTGTACCTGAGTATGGGAGGCAGGGATGGAAACAATAAAATAAAGCCAGGTGGTATAAGAATAAGGAATTCAGCTGAAGCTAATTTTGATTGGTTGATCAGGGAAGTCTTCTTTAAGGTGGTGGCACTTAAGTTGCTTATCTGTATTTAACAAGGAGTCAGCCCCTGTGAGGATCTGAGCGAAGGAAGAGTGTTTCTGGCAGAGAGAACAGATAAAACAAAGGCCCCAAACAAGAATAAGCTTGGTGTTTTCAAAAGAAAGGAATGAGCTCCGTGTTTTCAAAAGAAAGGAATGTAGTTTTGCTGGAACATAGTAAGCATACTGAGTGAAGATATATATCAAATAAGGTTTTATTTGAAAAATTTTCTCGGCATTATTGAGACATAAAAGGTTTCACAATTGTCCCATATAGAGTTGGGATTTTATTCTAAGCACAATGAAAAGAGGCCTCAAAGCAGGGGAATGATATGATCTGGTATGTTTGTAAAAAAATCGTGGTGATGGGGTGGGCAGGAGCGGACAAGAGATACTAAGAGTGGAAGTAGAGAGACCAGTTAGGAGACCAGGGGATGATGTGACTTAGCCCAGAGGTAGCAGAAATTACTGGACAGATTTGGGTTGTAGTTTAAAGGTAAACATTTAGATAGGGGGTGCAACATAGGAATCAAGGGACATATCTAGAGTTTTGTCGTGAACTACGTGGTGCTTTTATTGAGATGAGCAGAAGTAGGTGGGGGTACTCAGTGTTCTTATAATTAAGTTATTCACTGCGTGCTTACTTTGCGCCAGAAACAGACGGTTTAAAGATTTTTCTATTAAAATGTCACAACACTGCCAGTAAATAGCTCAAGTCTGTAAATAAAGAAGCTGAGACTCAGACCGGTGGGTAAGGAGCGTGGATTTCTCACCAATAGATAGTGGACGCTGAATCCGAACTTCAGTCTATTCTCACCAATAGGTAGTGGAAGCTGAATCCGAACTTCAATCTGTTCGCCTCCATGGCCTCTTCTCCGCAAAACCGAGACCACTTCCGTGTCAGGAGTCCGGGAACTGAGCTCTCCTAAACTGGACGTTTGCTGTAACAGCGGCTGCGAGTAATTGTCCCCACCCATTTAGCATCGGTCCTCCGGCCCGTGCATCCAGGGAGTAGCTCCATATGAATGAAATTCCAAGGCTGTTATGGGGAGCAAACTTTGCTCCCGCAATTGGTAGGAGCTGAAGGAAGAGCCTCGTGACTGGGCGAAAGTCAGAAGAGGCAGTTGGGGTGACCTCAGGTACCTCATATACCTTCTTTCGGCACTAATTGCCCCACCGCCAGTTTATGTAGCTTCCTACCACTCGCGGGCGCCCCGGCTGAACGGATTCCGACAGCGGCGCGCTCCTCTGACGTTCCCTCTTCTAATTGGCTGGGAATTGCGACTTCAGCTCCGAAGCCTAACTGGCCGTCCACCCCGCTTTGGAGGTGAAGTGTACTACACTGATTGGCTACGAGGAGCCGGCCGCGTGTGATGTCCCGAGCAGCGATTGGCTCTCATCTGCCTGGGGGCTTCTCTCTCGGGGACACGGGACTCCCGGGAAGTGGACTGGCAGAGGAGGGGGCTCGCCTGCGTCGCTCCCCACCCAGTAGGAGACCCCGGCGTGAGGCGGCCTTTCACGGCCAGGTAGGCAGGCGAGCGGACGCGGCGGCGGCGGCGGCAGCGGCGGCGGCGGCAGCGGCAGCGGCAGCAGCGGAGACAGTGAGGAGTTGTGGAACAGGGGCCGGCAAAGAGGCTGGCACAGAGAAACCATGGCCCCACACAACCTGGGCACCTTCTGCCTGTTGCTGCTGTACCTCATCGGGGCCGTGATCGCCGGGTGAGGAATGGGCATCCGCGCGGCTCCGGGCTCATGAGTCAGTCTTGACTAGGAAGAGGCTGGAAGGAGGAGGAGGGGGCGTTGCTATGGTGAGACGGTGGGACGGAGGAATGGGTAGTGTGGACCAGTCTGTTGTGGTGGGGAGGAGAGCAATGGGTGACAGGAGTGAAAGGGGCTTACTTCGAGCCAGAGGCCCTATAGAGCTAGATTTGTCAAGAAAGGTGGGAGTTTGATGCAGTGCTAAGCATAGCAAGGCGGGGAGGGCAGCTGTTGAGCTGGAGAAGAGGACGGTATAATGTTGAGCCTGGAACGAGCCATTGGGGAGTTGGTGTTCAAGGAGGTGGGTTAGTGCCAGGCTGAGTGAGGAAGTGAGCAGAGCAGGTAGGGAAGCCTTGCTGGGACTGAAGGAAATTAAATTGAGGGAACAAGGCAGACCCTTTGGAGAGTCCTTGTACAGCTTCTTGAGATGTTGAGCCTAAGCTGTCATCATGTCTCACTGTCTCTCTCCATGGCACGTCTTGAAAAGCTGAATGGTATGAGCCAAAAGAGAATTTCACCAACAGGTAGTAGACTGGAATTCTAGCCCTCCCACCCCCTACCCCACTTATGAATTATGTGACCTTGAAGAAACCACCGAAATTCACATCCAGTGACAGGATGATAATGTGTCTTCTGCATGAAGGGAGTAGGACCCCTGAACTATTAAGGAGCCTTCCAGCCTTAAGATCCATGGTGCTGTAAGCTTGGTGGCTGCAGAATTTGATATGCCAGGCTTATGTCTTAGAATGTGGAGAATAGTAAAGTCCTAGCTACTAACAATTAATAGGTTGATCTAAATGGAGAAAGTCCTACCTAGGGGAACCTTAAATTTAAAGTGCTTGTTATTTTCTTAAAGGCTTTTTCCCTGTGCATATATGCTTGAACTTTGTCATTTTTTCTTGTAAAATATCTTAACTTAAAAAAAAGTTAACTTCCCTTAGGTAATGCTTTATTGCTTTTGTTAGCACTTTTCACACTTAAAGCAGTAAGTACACTAAAATGTTTAAATATATAGAAACAGAAATATTGTTAATATTGTAGCTTTTAAGCTCCGTCTGGTGTGACTCCGTTGGGCATCGCCCTGCAAACCACGAGGTTGTGGGTTCAGTTCCCAGTCGAGGCACATGCCTGGGTTGAGGGTTGGTCCAGTCTGGACTTGTACAGAAAGCAACCAATCAGTTCTCTTAAAACTTTTTTCACTTTAAAAAATGTATTATGTAACTCTTTAATGATGTATCATTTCCCCCTCCCCAGGCGAGATTTCTATAAGATCTTGGGGGTGCCTCGCAGTGCTTCTATAAAGGACATTAAAAAGGCCTACAGGAAACTAGCCCTGCAGCTTCATCCTGACCGGAATCCTGACGATCCACGAGCACAGGAGAAATTCCAGGACCTGGGTGCTGCTTATGAGGTGAGTCAGGAAAAAAATAAAGGATGAATAAAACTTACAGATACAGAAAAGACTGTGTAACATGGGGAAACTCTCTTCTTTCAGCCCATTTCTTTTTAAAAATGGACACTGGGTAAAAGTAAAAGTATTTGATACTATATTGTACATTAATGTTTATAGATGCCTTTTTCCTGCCTTTTTCATATTAATATTTGTTTTATTAAGGATAATAATAGTGAAAAAGATGGTTGAAAGAAAGATTAATAGGTTAATAAATAGATTGCAGACAACATGCAGGGCAGGTATAAGATAAAGCATAACAGTGAATATTCTGCTTCCATATTGGGGGTCAATAGGGGTTGATTAAGACCATGACAAACTGAAGCTTTTTTGCCCCAAAGTAGCAGCTGTTACTCAGCCCCATCCATTTTTTGCCGTATACAAATGCAAACACTATTGCCAGAACATTTAATATTTCAAGCACAGTAGATGTCCTGAGTTTTAAGTAAATTCTCTTGATTGTATAATTTTGGTAACTACTAATTCAATTTTTAAATTTCATATTTGGCCCTGGCTGGTGGCACAGTGGATAAAGCGCCAGCCTGCAAACCCAAAGATTGCTGGTTCAATTCCCAGCCAGGGCCCTAATCAGGTTGCAAGCCAGGCTTGCAAACCTGTTATATACAAAACCTTTCAACACTATGGTGAATACAAACAAGCTATTGATAATTTTTATATCTATTAATGTATTAGTAGCTGTTTTGCATGTGTTGCACTTCATCTTTCCTCTAGACATAGAATTAAGAAATCTGTAGTTTTATTTTTGCTTAGCTTTATAGAGATATAATTGGCAAATAAAATTGTAATATTTTTAACGTGTTCATCATAGTATTTGATATACGTATACATTGTGAAAGGATTCCACTCATCCAGTTAACACATCTGTCACTTCACATATTTACCTTTTTTTTTTTTTTTATGAGAATATTTTAGTTCTGCCTTCTTAGCAAGTGTCAGTTATGTAATATAGTGTTACCAACTCTAGTCACCATTTATTCCATTTTCTAAAAGACACCAAAAAATTTTACTCTAAACATTATGGAGCTAAAACTTCTGAATTCAGCTTAAATCTCTACATAATGAGAAGGCTAGAAACAAATCTGAAAAAAATGTTCGTAGTGGAAAAAACACAAAGGGAAGGCGCCTCATTGATTAAAGAAGTGAATGAAAACAGGCTTATACCCAGATGAAAACTAGAACTACTGGGGTCCCTTTTCTTCTCTTGTCACCTTCAGAATTCTTTGGGACCAAAATGTCTAACCTCCTGCCCAAAATAAACTTGAGCAGGTTGGTAGAACCTCTTTCATTATACGTGACATTTTGTTTCTTGTTGATAATATGGATTCCATATTTTCGTACTATATTTCCCCAAGAATATTCCCATTGTTCTCTAGGAACTCAGTACCCAAAAATACTTTCTAAGAATGCTGTTGCATAAAGCTCTTTAAAGACTCTACCAGGTTCTTTAGCCATAACCTAGGCAGGATCATTCATGAGATTGCAGTTAATTTAACTTGAAGAACCTTTTTTTAAGTCACAAATTCAAGGGGTATTTTTGTTGTTTGTTTTTGTGTCATTCACTTGATTGCGTTTATAGTCACAAAGTTGAAGAGTGAACACAAATCTGTCTTTTTAACTGAGTTGGGGATTACTGCATTTTAGTCAACACTCTGTGGATTGTTGGCCAACCAACTAATAAATAAAGAAAGCTTTATTTCTGTTAGAAATAAAATAGTTTATAAGACATTAGGATAAGATTTCATTCCTTAGAAGAAAAGGAGGAAGTGAATGATAATAGATAACTTTAAGGGTAGTTTGGAAGAGTTATTATAGAAGCCTCTGATGTCTGAAAAGAAACTGACTGAAAAATAGTCTTCATTTTGGGGCTTTGACATGCTGTTTCTTTTTGATCCAAATACAGGGTTCATTTCTTTTTCAAGACAAGATCGGAGAAGTAGACTTGAAAGTAGAAATACTGGAAATCCAAATTGCATCATAATGCCTTCTTTACCGTTTTTAAAAATTAGCACTGCCCATTTCTGCTTTTCCAAAGTAGCTACTTTTTTTTAGGCTATTTACCAAAATATTCATTCTTCTCACCTGGTCTATCATAGTGACTTTAGTGAAATACTATAGTCACTTCTGGACTAACCCACTTAACTTTACTTTTAAGAATACTCACTTTAAAGTACACTCACATTTTTTATTCTAAATATATTTTAGTTAATAAATATTTGCTGGGCCCCTTGCATATCATTTAGGTCTTTAGCCAAAAGCATGTCTTGTTTACATATGGCAGTCAGATCTTCCCATGCTTTTGCTGTGTCAACCATCTACAACCTCTCTTCTGAGCCAGCACAAGTATGGGTTTGCAATAACTTTCTCCTTCAGTTTGCTGTTTAAATAGGAGTTAAAAATATCAAGGAAAGAGTATATATTTATTTAATTTTCACAAGTATATGTGTGCATGTATTTCAGATTGCTTTTTTTTTTTCTTATTATTTTTGGGAGGCAAACTCTGAAGAGTCTTGAAACTTATTTTGTTTTTACATTGTTTAGTATATGTATGGAGTGGCCTCAGTGAGAAAGCATATACCTTTGACTGTGCATGTAGTTTTCTAAAACCATAAAAATTTCAAAAAGTCTTTCAAGCTGTGAAACTGACCTTGAATAACCTTTACAGAGCAGTGTCCTATTTTACTCTCTGCAAATCAAACACAGGAGATTATGAGCTTAAATTTATATATGGCAGACAGGATTCTTTCAAAAATGGATTTCTACCTACCCTCCAAAATGAAAAAGAAAGGTCTATTATTTGATTCCCTTGATTTGTTAATCTCCTAGTATGTGTGTGTGTGGTAGGAGGAGGGCATAGCATGGACATGTAGGCCTAAACAATTTTAAGGGTGTCTTAACTCACTGATTTTGGCACTAATGAAGGCCCATCATAGTCATATCCTACTATATAGTTTAGAGAGATAACATAGTGTAGTGGTCAGTAGCATAAGCACTGAAGTCAAACTGCATGGGAGGTAAACTTGAGGATTTCAGCTCACCTTTTCCTCTTACTCCCCTTGCTCACCTTCATAGCCTCATCATTCATCTCAGGTATGATTTTTATGTAACTAGGTGAGGTTGGATAAATTTAAATTAAAAACATGAATTGAGCAATCTAGAAGTTATAAAATGAACAATGCACCAAAGAATTTATTTGTTAAGGAAAATAACTATGAACATGCCTCAATATTATACATAATAAACTGAAATCTTAAACACAAGATTTAAAAAATGTGAATATGAATGCACCTTATATGAATATTGGTAACTCATGATCTTTTTTGTCCCCAGGTTCTGTCAGATAGTGAGAAACGGAAACAGTATGATACTTACGGTGAAGAGGGATTAAAAGAAGGTCATCAGAGCTCCCATGGAGACATCTTTTCACAGTATGTAATTTATCCATGTGCAAAATAGTAGCACCTAAGAATGAGCCAATTAGAAATTATTAAAGAATTATATTTGCCCCCTTGTTCAGAAGCTTTAGATGAACATTGCAGTTCAACTGATCCTTAACTGAAAGGTAGATCATCATCTTTGCTAGGGGAATGTGTTCTTCCATTTTCACAAAGCTCCAGAAAAGACAGGTAGCACTCAAAGGGCTGTCTATCTAGCCAACTATATCAGTCAGGTGAACCTTGACTGTTGCCAGGGAGGTATATGTTGGAAACCAGTTCATAATCAACTCATGGCATTTGCAAACCATTTAATGAGAAAAGTTATTCTTATAGAAAGAGAGAGAGAGATTCCTACTCCCATACCTAGAGCTGCCTCTTTTTCATCCTGTCTGTACCAGAGGGACAGTTATGCTAACCAGCACTGGGGGAAGGAATTAGAATAGGGGCTTTTTATCCCCTACTGTAAGATGACTTTCTAGAAGTGCTGAGTATAGGCTAGAATAGTAAACACCTTTCCTTCTCACCCTTCGAATCCCCCTTTGTTGAGCATTTGAATTTCCATATGCCCTGATGATGTCCTATACTAGGAGAGCTTAACATAGGGTTTCAAGTCAAGTTATAAACCAAAAAAAAAAAAAGAAAAGTTTGAATATGCATATCTATGGGGAGAGAGGGTTTCTTCAGATTTTTAAAGGGTTTTATAAACCTTTCTCCAAAAGAAGTTAAAAGTTACTGTCCATACATTAGTATTTAGAAGTGACAGTAGATTTTTCAGGACTTGTGATGATATGTGAGTGACATGGTTAGGAAATCCTTTTTTCCCCCAGGGTTGCTTTGGGATTAGCCTGCTAGGGAAGTGTCCTGTTCCCCTTCCCTGTTACAGGTGATCCCCAGGGACCCCAAAACAGAAAAAAAATCTTTGCACTTCTCCACCAACCTTCCTCTTCACTCTGGCTCCAGGTCACCCTCCAGCAAATCCTCCCTCTTTGCTTTTATTTAAGACTCAGGGAATTGATTCACTAAGATTGGTTGGCTGAGGAATTTACATAGTTGTCATCACTCTGCTAACATCTGAGGCTTAATGATGCCAAAAATTAACATTAGAACACCTGTACAGTTGCAGGTCACTGTTTATATTAATCTCAAAGAAATGATTCTGTTACTTACAAAAATTAGTTTTGATTTTTGCAGAGACTAGAACTTCCTTTTCCTTAAGGTTTAGAATTTTACTAAGGCTGTTGCTTTTTCTAGTTTATTTAATTATGTACCCAAGATTTTTGTACAGAGCAGTGGCTTTCACAAAAGTTAGTCAAATAAGCATATAAAGTAAACTTTGCAAATGTTCAAAATGGCCATTAAGTTCAGCATAATATGGTTTATATATACTATACCCTTTTTAGATAAGCCAATTATATATTGATATTTCTCAATATTGAAACATTATTTCATTGATTAAGTCCAACCTTTAATTCATTGGTATACTATACATATGCACTATATTGTATATCTGGACAATACTATTGAAAAGTAAATTTTTTGTGTGGGGGGCAATATAGTTGATACTATATAAAATAAAAATTGCATATGATGTGTGACTCCAGTGTATTAAAAATGTTTTTTCAGTTTTGTACAATATTGGTAGGATACAATAATTTAAGAATGTGAGGAAAACTAAATAATTGCAAGACAAGAAATCTGATTTTTTTTCCTATTGATTTTACACGTATTTACAGCTTCTTTGGAGATTTTGGTTTCATGTTTGGAGGAACTCCTCGTCAACAAGACAGAAATATTCCAAGAGGAAGTGATATTATTGTAGATCTAGAAGTCACTTTGGAAGAAGTGTATGCAGGAAATTTTGTGGAAGTAAGTTCAAATAATACTATTCAGATCAACTCCCAGAACTTGTCCTTTTGACTGAAAAGGGTTTCAGGGTACCTTGTCTGTCTTTTAGGGGGTGGGGAAAGTGACCAGTTGTGTAGAATTGCATTAATCATAATCCTTGGTTAATGATACACTGTTACTGTGTCATGAACTCATCATCCAGCCCAAAAACTAAGTAAAGCAATACCACAGTTTACATCTACTTAGAAGCTGCTTTCTTATTATGTTCCCCTGCTTCCCTTCATAGGTAGCTATTAACTTGAATTTTGTCTTTATTATTCCCTTGCCACTCTTGCTGATTATATTATATATGTAAATATCTGATTAATATATTGTTTTATCTCCATTGTTTTTGACTTGGTAAAAATATCATACTGTACATTATCTTCTGGAACTATCTTTTTTCATCCATGTTGTTGCTTATAGCTACAATTCTACTGAATAGAATTTCCGTGACCACAATGTATCAGTAGGCAAATAGGTTATTTTCCAGTTGTTTTTCAATTTCAAACAATGCTTTTATGAACATTTTTGTACATATACCCAGGTACGTATGAGCAAGAATTTCTCTTGGGTTTATATATAAGAGTGGAATTGCTAGATGGTATGAACAAACATTCATTTATATAAGATAATGCCATATTGTTTTCTTATTTGATTGTACCAACACTTCCACCTGCAGTTTATAAAAGATTCTATAGATCTGCCCACCTCTTCAGTACTTTGAATTATTAGACTTCTCAGTTTTCACTCACTAAATTGGTATAAAATATTATCTTATTGTGGTCTTAATTTGCATTTTTAACTAATAATTAGGATAAGCATATTCATGTTTATTGGCCATATCTGTTTTCTATCTTATTAAATGCCCTTTCATGTTTTTTGCCCACTTTTCTTCTGACTGTTCTTGATTTCTAAGAAAAGTTTATTAGTACTAATTGTTTGTTGACTACATGTAATATAAATGTACCCTATCAGTTTGCAACCTGTCTTTTCATTATATTGAAGATTTACTTAAATGAACATAAATAATTCATTTTAATGTGGTAAATTTATCAGTGTTTCCTTTTACGATAAGTGTTTGTGCCTTGTTTAAGGACTTCTCTGCCCTAAAATCAGAAAGCAGTTCACCTACGTTTTCTACTAAAACTTTGGAATCTTTAGTTTGTGATTATTCATCTTTGTTAGTTCTGGAAAATTTATCTCTGCTATATTTTTGATATTTAAACCATTCACACTTTTGTCTGCTCTTAACTTCCTTTTAAATATTAAAAAATATTTTTATCCTTCCCTGCTTCCTTCTAGGAGAGTGCCTCATGGTCTCCCAGCTCACTACTTCAACCTTCAGTCAACTCATATTTTCATACATAATATTTCTACTTGGTTCTTGTATTATTTCTTACTCTTATTTCATTTTGCTAATGTCTTCCCTTATCTCCTTAAGTATTAATTTTGTAGACTGTCTTCTCAACTGGATTTGCTTAAAGAACACCTGTTACCTAGCTTGTTACCTTTGGGGGGTGTGGTAGATAGTTGGAGCCCTCAGGTCTCTTAGCTTTTTTAGCCTTTGTTCATATGCCCCCTGTGGGTATCAACCCCTCTCTTTCCTTGCAGAACATACAGAGCAAACCTAGTGTTTTAAATGGTGTTTTATTTTCTTGGAGTTTTTGTTTGATGCCTGGGGTCTGTTGTTTTCTGGAGAGGGGTCCAGGTGGTGCTTGTTCTGAGGCAGTTCAGGAAGGAGGCAAGCGTAGAACTTCTGCTGCTTTTTTCTAACATCCTCTCACTGCCCCTGCCAGCTCCTGTTTGCCCCTGTTCCAAACAGCCTTCTATCTCTAGGGTTTTCTAATATAGTTTGTGTTGTCATTATTGTGTCCTGGAATTCACGTTTTCTTAAAATTTTGCCAGGATTTTGGAGGAGGTAGCAATAGCCTACGCATATGTGTCATCTTGACAAGAAGCATTTTCTTCTTGGTTGTGACTTTTGCCCAGAATACCTGAAAGAAGAGGACTAGACAAATACAGAGGATGCAACTACCTTGTGATACTGTTGTTCAGTCTGAAGAGTGGGAGGAAAAGACATTTCAAGTATGGGGGCCATCTCTGCTTCAAAAACTGGTTAGGTTGTTCAGGTGGGAGAAAAGCGATGAGTCTAATTAACTCCCATGCTCTCTTCCAGACCTGCTGTCTGCAGTCATCCCTAAGACACAGTTTGCCTCACTTTTTGCAAAGTGTGTTTTTAAACAAGTTTTTTTTTTTTAGATTTATTTCTTATTTTTTATATATTACTTTCAGAGAGAGGGGAAGGGAGAGAGGCAGAGAGAGAGAGAGACATCAATGTATGGTTGTCTTTCATCTGCCTCCAGCTATGGACCTGGCTGGAGACCTGGCTTGCAGCCTGGTTATGTGCCCTGGCTGGGGAATTGAACCAGCGATCTTTGGGTTTGCAGGCTGGTGCCTTATCCACTGAGCCACCAGCCAGGGCTTAAACAAATTCTTTTTAATCTAGTCATTGGAAAGGATGTAAGTTACCCTGCTATTTAAATGAACCAATAGTAATTTTTTTTTAAAGAAAAACACACTTTGAGAGAACATAGTGGTTAAAAACATAAACTTTGGAGCTAGACTGCCTGCTTTAGAATCCTGGCTCTGCCATACAACAGTTACACGAATCTGGTCATCTTACTGAACTTTGTGTGCTTCCATTACTTCCTCTGGAAAATGGAAATAATAATACTATCTACTTCATAAGGTTGTTGTAAAGATTATATAAATTCATATGTATCAAAGTGATTAGAGCATTGCTTGGCACATAGTAAGTGCTATGAAGTATTTGGTCAATACTGTTGTTTTTTCTGTTGACCTGGGCTTTTATATGTTGCTAGGTAAGCTTTCAGGGGTTTGTCTCCAAGACTTTGTGTCATCCTGTTGTGCAGATATGTGTTTTGTGATTAGGTGTTTGCCTAATTAAACAGGTAAAAACAAGAATACATTTCTCCATATATATTAATTTCCACACACTTAAAGGGTTCAGAATGGTTGTAGTCAACTACAAAAAGATGATTGTTGTATGTCTTCTTATGCGCTAAAGTACCTGAATCAAGAGAACATTGGAAGCAGTCCTAGACTGAGTTTCCTGAAACGGAATTGTTTTCATTAGGTTGATCAGAGCCAATGCTCTGGTGGTAGCCACATACCAGCTCTTCAAGGCTGTGGTTGTTCTTCAGGGGTTATGACACAGCTCAGATTTCCAAAAGATAGTAATTCTGTGAACTACTTTAAATCAGTTGTATTTCATTGTAGCTTAGAAATGCTGATATATTACACATTTTTCTGTTCTTTCTTATTCCCCTCTCTTCTCCTTTAGAATTTGAGTCACTTAAACATCTGTTTGTTTCATTGGGGGCTGATTTGTAACTCCTTAAATACTTCTCTCAGCTCAGGTCTCCCTGAGGGATAGGTTACCAGAGAAGGGAAAGTTCCAGCCCTGGCACATATGCAGAGCCCTGGTCAGTTGAGGAAGCCAAAGGCTGTTTCACGTGAGAGGGAAGCTGATATTGTTTGTGCACTTCTTAGGTAGTTAGAAACAAACCCGTGGCAAGGCAGGCCCCTGGCAAACGAAAATGCAACTGTCGGCAAGAGATGCGGACCACCCAGCTGGGCCCAGGGCGCTTCCAGATGACCCAGGAGGTGGTCTGCGATGAGTGCCCTAATGTCAAGTAAGTGGCCATTGTTCTACCAAGAGACAGTTTAATAATCTTCTTTGCCTAATCAAATGCTAATGGTCCATTCCTAGATTTTTTCCCCTCCCTCCCCTCACTTTTCTCTCACTCATGTTCTGTCAGAGAATAGAACAAAGAAATGTACATTTTTATTTTTCCAAAGGTATTTCTTTGAAATATCTCCGTTTATGTTTCCAAACTAACAAGCAGTGGTCTATATTTCTGAAAATACCTGATAAATGTTTGGTGTTTCATTTATCCTACTTGGAATATTAGAGCAATACTATATGTCCAGCTAACATTTCTGATTAGAGAAGTACTATTTGTTAATTGTTTTATAAATACAACTATTTAATTGAACCTTAAATTGTATAGACCAAAACTAGATTAGCTGTATGTGAGATCAGGAAAGAAAATCATATAAAATAAAGTCTTCCTGCTAGATTCCTAGTGAACACAGCTCTGCTCTTTCAGATGCAAATGTACGTTAAGTCTGAGCAGTTTCTCTGTTACGGATCACGTAGTTCAAAGTAATCAGTCTGCTGCAGGGTTTTTTGGAGGCAGCAGTTGAATGATTGTATACTGTATAGTAGCTTTGTCCTGTTATGGCATGTAGAAGACGTCAGTGGATATCAGATGGCTTTGTCAACTAGAGATGTACCAGATAGACTTCCCAGAAAAAGCTCTGATAGAATGGATAAAACTGTATTTGTATTTAGTTTGTATTTTCTTTTTTTTCATTTAAAATTTTCTTTGTCTCAGACTAGTGAATGAAGAACGAACACTGGAGGTAGAAATAGAGCCTGGGGTGAGAGATGGCATGGAGTACCCCTTTATTGGAGAAGGTAAAATCCTGATGTTAATGTTTTATTATTACCGCTTTCTTCTCTCTGTTTACTTGTGAGTGTCTCCCACCTCATCCCATATTCTTAATGGCCACGTAGTAAATACACATATTATTTCCAACACTCTTCAGTTGGTGTGAGGATGCAGAAAGCCTATTATGACCATCATGGTTGGTTACCTTAAGCAATAGCATTACTGTTTATCCTTTGAATATCATGTTTAAAGGTTTCTATCAAGTAGCCTAAGTCACATCAAAATTTAGAGTGTTCAGACCTAATGGATTAATTTTAACTCAGCAACTGTCTCTCTAGTTGGCATGGTAAGGTACTCTGAGACCTTACCTTTGGGGTTAAACTTAAAATTCTAAAAGAAAAAATGCTTTAAGAGTTCAGGTTCCAGAAATCAGTGAATCATTCTGTTTAGGAAATAGGTCAAATACTGTTGTGTCTAAAGTGACCTTCACTGATGACCTGAAGCTTGATATAACCAGGTAAAGACGCTGCTGTCACAGGTAGACTTGATAGTTGACACCTTAGGTAGGGTTTTTGAAATATTCTCTCAACTACCAAACAGATTTGCAGTGTTGGACATGTGTGGCTCACAATCTGCTCCAATCTTTTCTGACTAGGTGAGCCTCATGTGGATGGAGAACCAGGAGATTTACGGTTCCGAATCAAGGTTGTCAAGTAAGTAATCTAATTTTAGAGTCCTTCACTTCAGCCCCTGCTTTTCAGATGAGTCAGATTGCAGAAATGTGGGTAGCCACCAGGGCACTTCCAGGCCTTTTCCTCTGTTTAATGTCCTTCATACCCTCAAGGATTACCTGTAACTCTACAACAATACTGAAAACTTGGGGTTGGGGCCTAGGATTGAACCTGGTTATATATTTACTCAGGACCTATAAACTCAAAAGAGGTTAAAAGGAAGGAATTGATAAGACAAGGAGTTTTTAAAGAGAATCAAACAAGAATGGGAAGGCAAGGAGACTGAGGTTTTAACCAAGGAAACGTGGCGCCATACAAGAATGGGAGACTTCCCCATAGAAAGGACCTTCCATCACATAATTTGCAGCTTTTGTATAGAGAGGGCTCTTTGCTGGCTTCTCTTCAGCATAAAGTGCTGCTTAGACTAATATCTGCCTGAGATTCATTCTTCCTTGTTTATTATTTCTCTCTTGTTTCCAGTTTGGAGACCAGTGATACTTTTGCTTCTTAGGATTCTTTAGAACAATGTTCCCACCTTGTTTCATGGAAAAGGATTTTTCCTTCACAGTCCTGTTCACTCCATGATCTTTCCCCTGTTTTCTTTCCCCCCTTTTCTTTCTCATCACTCTCCAGAGAAACTGGAACATGTGCTATTTTCTGATTAAACCTGGTACCTTCTCAAATCTGCCTTTGCCAAAATTCCCTCTCACTCTGTCCTCATCCTCCACTGCCCACCTCATCTGCATTTCTAGAGCTGACCTGGCCTAGGAAGCCCAGTGCTGGAAACCTCGCCAGATGTGTCCCCGAGGTTGTTCCCAGTCCCCAGTCATCATTTTTCTCTTTTCCATAATCTAATTATGTGTAGTTTTATTTACATGCTTTGGCTTCTGATGATTGTAAGCTTCTTAAGAGTAGGGTTTAATAAATCTTATAGATTAATACTACATACAAAAGGATGTGTAATAAATGTTTATTGTTTTAATGAGTGATGTCCATCCTTTTTTCAAAATGTTCTAAAAACTCTTTGAACTCTTCACAAAGAAAGATGGCAGTTAATGACTTTCACCTTGTTCTGTTTTTAGGCACCCAATATTTGAAAGGCGAGGAGATGACTTATACACAAATGTGACCATCTCACTAGTTGAATCTCTGGTGGGCTTTGATATGGATATTACACACTTGGATGGTCATAAGGTAAGCAAACCAGTTTTTCTGCTTCCTGCCTGTCAAAAGCTTTCACGTGGGGGGTTTCGAGATTATTTCAGCTACTTCAATCATATAGAGCCATGGGGGTTTCTTTCTCAGTCTTTGTCTTTCTCTTCTCTTCTGCGAATGTCTTTGCAGTTCAGCTACTTGGAGGTGATTACACAGCCTTTGTCAGTCTTGTCCTTACTGTCCCACCAAGGACATATTGTTGTCCTTGTTCATGTGTTTGCTTTTTCTGTCTAGTTTTCTTTCTCTTTTCATGTTGAAAGCCTTCTCTTTCTTTGGCTTCCAGTGCTCTAATGAGTTTTCCTTTCCCCTCATCCTCTCTGCCTCCTCTGAGATACGATGTGAGCTGGGAGCACCAGTGTTCACTAGAGGCTGGTGATGTATGTGCTTTGGAAGGAGTACCAGTCCTGCTCCACTTCATTCTCTTCTGCTTTCAGGTACATATTTCCCGGGATAAGACCACCAGACCAGGAGCCAAGCTATGGAAGAAAGGGGAAGGGCTCCCCAGCTTTGACAACAACAACATCAAGGGCTCTTTGATCATCACTTTTGATGTGGATTTTCCGAAAGAACAGTTAACAGAGGAAGCAAGAGAAGGTAGGGGATATGATGTGTACGAGTGTGTGTTGTGTGTGACTATGAGAACAAGGTGGTTAAAGGAGACAGGCAATAAAAACAGAACCCTCCAGGGACATCAGACATCAACCATTAACACTAATGAACACAGGACAGGGAATAAACTTGTCTTTCTGTAAAGGCAGTATTAAAAGTTCTGTCACTTTATTACAAAAGGCTGTGTAAGCCATGCTCTGAAACCCAGGGAGTGATAGGTTGTGTGGATGTGAAATGAAGTCACTTAAAACAAATGAACAAGACCAGCTGTTGAAGGAGGGATAAGGTGAACATAAGGATTACAGCCTTAGGGTTGATGTCTGTAATGGCTGGTTGAGAGGAGGGCCCAGTTGGTGGGTCCTAAATAAAAGGAAAAAGGTGAAAGAGGCCAGAACTGGAAAGAGAAGAAAGAGAAATGGAAGACAGGTGAAAAGATTTCATTCCATTTTGATCACATTTTCTCCTAGGGTTTTGTGGTGTGTGTGGTGTGCGTGTGCTTGAGAGACAGAAAGACAAAGTCATCTTGGATGTATGTGTGCATGTGTGGAGGTGCACACATGTGGTGAAGTTGGACATTGACGATTATTAGTTTAATTCAGATCATGGTTGTGAGCTTCCACATGAATCATGCTCTTTATACTCTAGAGAAGTCACATTTTTATTAATGGAATCATTTGTTCATTCTTTCCTCAGGTATCAAACAGCTACTGAAACAGGGATCAGTGCAGAAGGTATACAATGGACTGCAAGGATATTAAGAGTGAATAAAGTTGGACTTTGTTTAAAATAAGTGAATCAGCAATATTTATTATCTGCAAGATTTTTTTTTGAGTTTGTTTTGTTTTTATTTTCAATATCCAAGTTTGGCTTAATTTTCTTCTAATGATCGTCATGAAATGAATAAGAGGGCTTAGGAATTTGTCCATTTTTGTTCAGAAAAGAATGACCAGCAAAAGGTTTATTCATACCTCTCCCTTTGGGGATTTAATGTCTGGTGCTGCCACCGAGTTTCAAGCTACAAGAGGACTCCAGGAGCAAAAGAGACACATTATAAGGGGTTGGAGTTAATCGGTAGCTATTTCATTCAAAATATCAACTGGAGAAGTCTGTTTTTAAATACATTTTGTTGTTAATTTTTCTCGACTCCTGTTTCTTGTTGGTTTAGCTACACTGTTGTCTTTTCTGTCTTTAGTTTGGTGGTTTTCCCTTCATTTGCCAGTTTCCCTCCTTGGTGCCTGTGAGTTGGGCTGTCTTCCCATCCAGCAAAATGGATGCGCAAACCTGCAGAAACCCAGTCCCTGTACCAGTCTTCTAGAAGAGAATTTGAAGAAACTGAATAGATAAAGATTGGGGTAAAAGGATCAAGGTTACAGAAAGATCTCATTGTCCTTGAGAAAATACACTTTCTCATTAAATTTGGGAATATTAAAATCTGATAAGGACTTTTCTGTTTAGAAGGCACTTTCACATCTCCAATCTCAGTTGACACGATGATTAAAAAGTCTTTTGTTTCTATTAGGAACTAGAATTACCATTGGCTCTAGAAAATGAAGTCAAAGTAGAATTTTAAATTACATTTGCCTCTCCCTCAGCACCTAATTCAGATGGTGCATGACCTCTACCTCCCTACCTTACACAGTCACATCACACTCTGCCTGTCACATACTTTTGGACTTGGTGCCTCAGCTGGTTAAGTGTTTCCACGCTGTGGAGATTCTGCAATGTGTGTAGAGCTGCCTTCCAGCCATCTGGGCTTCCGGCTGCCTTCCCACCTTGGGCCATGCAGCAGCCAGTGCTATTGCTTCCATTTTCGTGGCATTTGGCTGTTTTACAGAAATGAATGGGAAGTGTGGAAAAAATGAGAATTTTGTCAATTCAGAATAGTTAAGAATAAGGTGAGACACAGCACACCATTAACCTCACTCTTTCTACTTGGGTAGTTCAACTCTTGTGAAGGAAAAGAACAAAGGCTCATCTGAAATGCTGAAAAATGTAGCTTAGGAAAGAAATGAAACCACGTAAATATATCTGTAGGTTTAGTAGACATTTTGGCCATTTAATATGTATTATGTACTGAGTTGCCCTATTTGAGCGTTTCATAGAAATAATCATAAATATTTCTCTTATGTTCCTTAGCCTAGAACTCTTGATCATTTTTTGCACTGGCTGATCCCTGCTTTTCCAAGATGTTTGCAAGAGTCAGTCACATATGAAGCAGGAGCTACTAGTCTTGCTAGGAAGACCCCATAGAGATAATACTCATGCTGCAAATCAGAGTGTTAGTGAGGCTTTGTCACTCCTGTTGATCCGTGGCCTGGGCTGCCATGGTTGAATGAGTTATAAAAGAATATTTAATTATTTGAGCTTCAATTGACCCTAAGTGCTTTCTCTGAAGTACATTGTAATGCAGAAAGATCTCTAGCATAAAGTTCCACAGATTTTCTTGTCATAAAACCATTGTAACAGCGTGGTGGTGACAAGAGATGATGGGAAGATCAGAAAACCAGGCGTCAGCACTCATGCTGTTTGAATGTGGCACAACTGCATCCCCAGAAGTTGGTGCTGTCCAAATATGGAGTGGCGGTCCCTGAGACAGCAACTGTCTACAGATAACCATCTGTCCAGGAATGCTGCAGCGAGGGTTCCTGGGCTAGGGAGGTGGTAGTACTCAATGTGTATGTTCCCTTCAGGCCAGAAGCATCTATACTATATTATTGAGCTTTCAAGTGAAGGACTGGGAAAACTTGCTCACTCAAATAGCTATTGAGTGCTTACTTTCCATGGGCCAGTGTTTGTTGAAGTGCTTTATATGGGTGAGCTCATTTCTATGGAAGAGGGGCTGTTATCCTCAATTTACAGTTGAGGAAATTGAGTGATACCTCACAGATTACAAGCAGTGGTACAAGAATTTGAACCCAAGCAGTCTACTCCAGAGCATGAATTTTACTTAGAAGGATTTTTAGGTCATGATGGTGAAGGAAGAGATATTAGTGTCTTCAGTCCTGGAAGAAAAAAAATGTCATTCCAGTGAGATATGTAATTAAACTGAAAGGGTATTATCAGCTGGGGATCAGACTCAATCTCTGTGATACCTGAAAAATGTGAATAATGAAAAGTGATGTGTTTTAGCCTGAGCGTTTGTGCATTTCTAACACATTTTGGCTACTCATTTATTTATGTTTACTTCCTGGTCTGCAGCTGCATTCTGTATTGGATAGGTTGCCAGGTTCCTGAATCCTATTTAGATGTTGGTGCTCAGAAATCACTGTTTTGGGCAAAGGGAACAGGATATGGAAACTTAAAACCAATTTCAAAAGTTGCATTGGTTATTATTAGAAATAGAATGAGGATTTTATTGTATTTGAAAAAAGCTGCTACTAGTGTAAAAATGATTGAAGTAAATATACTAATCAAGTGGTAATTATAGAATAGACTGTACTAACAAACTCATAGAAGACTCATGTATTAAAAGTTTCCTTATAAGTATTTATACACATCAATAGTTGCAGATCCTGCTTAACCGAGGAATGACCCAGCCCACAACAAATTGGGCAACAGTGACTCATATCAGAACCAACAGAAATGCTGCCTGTAAGTCCTGTTCCCAGACACCAGCAAAAAACTGCAGATGAAGCGATGAAACTACGTGATGATGCACACAGGAGATAACATCAAACCACCCAAGAGCTGAGTTGAGCTGAGCAGAGCAATCACGTCACTAGAAATTCCTTAGTTCCGCTCTTCCCACAGTCCCCTACATAAACCAGCCAGGATGCCTGAGAGGCTGAGATGGGCTTTGAGATGATAGTTCCCCATCTTCCAGGTTACCAGCACCTGAATAAAACCACTTTCCTCTACATCAGCACCTGCTTTTTGAGTATTAGCTTTCAAAGCACCAGGTAGCTGGACCTGCGTTTGGTTATACTAACTCTAGTAATGACATCTACCCTGAACAAAAAGGCATATGCTAGCACTCCAGATAAGCAGAGAATAAAAAAATAGTTTGGTGTCCTGGCTGGTGTGGTTCAGTGGATTGAGTATTGGCCTTTGAACCAAAGGGTCGGCAGTTAGATTCACAGTCAGGGCACATGCCCTGGTCCCCGATTGGGGGCGTGCAGGAGACAACTGCACACTGATGATTCTATCCCTCTCTCCCTCCTCTCTCAAAATAAAATCTTTAAAATAAAAACCAGTTTGGTAAGTGTTCACTTTGAAAATAATTCTAGTCTTTCAGTCACTGAGATTGTACCAGGACTCCAGAGCAAGGGTTGAATACAGGTCAGAAGCAGTGGGCACTGGTATACTTCCTACAGCAATTATGTCAAAGAGCCTAGACCCTTCCTCCTTTCACTAAAAGAAATCAATACTTAGGAGTGGTAGAACTTTAGCTGTAGTGATGCAGCCAGACTGAGAACAACATAACTGGAGGACAGTCTGGTCACAGACCCAAGAGTCAATAAAAACCCTCTAAAGTTGCCTCTCCAGCATGGTAGTCACATGTGGCTATTGAGCACTTAAAATGTGGCTGGTATGAATTGAGATGGTATGAGTATAAAATACACTCTAGATTTTGAAGACAGTGAAAAAAAAGTATAAAATACCTCAATAATAACTTTATATATTGATTATATGAGGTCTGTCCTGAAAGTATCGGCCGTGCAAACTATTTTAGCCATATTGACATTGGCTTGATACTTTCAGGACAGCCCTCATATGGTGAAATGATAGTATTCTATGCATAGTGGGTAAAATTAAAATACAACATATTGAAGATTAAGGAAATGAGTACATGTACTGACTATATGATTAAAATGTAAACTTAGTAGAATTGTTTTTCATTTCACAGTTTTACATTTATTTTAATGAATAACTGGTACTGAGAATATACATGGTTCTGGGCTTAACATCCTCTAAAAATAGCTTTTAAAATATTTTTTCTGAGTGTACGTTGACATAATTCTCCCACCATTTTTTGTTCACTCGAATCTCTTTTTATTTCTGTTTGCCTATTGTTTTTATTTATTGTGTGGCTATTCATTTTGTGAGCCTTGAGCCAACCCATCTTCTTAAGAAACATATTAAGGGTGTTTACTTTTGATAATAAAATGCATTAGTCCTTTCTGTAAGCGGTGATATTATTCCGTTTCAGAATTCCAGCCACCATGACTACTGACAACAAACCACGTCCAGCTGGCTCATGGCAGAGTCCCCAGCACAGCTGCGTTTATAGGCCTAGATTGCAAAAACACTCCAGAGGGAAAGCTGAGCACCTGCAAGAAACGTTTTTTTAATGTTTCTTTATTTTCACGAGAGGGCGCTATGGTGGAGGGGATGGGGCTGAGGTGCCTCCTGTGGCCTGCGCAGGGAGTCATGCATGGAACTTGTGTTGCCTGGTTTCCAGTTTGCTCTAGAGTCATTTTAGCTCCCCTTGCTGATTGACCACACATGCCTGCCCTTCCCCTCATGACGCAGGCAGTCTCAGAAAAGCCCACTCTCTTATAGAGAGGAAGTGAGCAAAATTACACCAAGTAGAGAGAGAGCTCAATCGTGAAAAACATTACAAGATGCATTTTGCTATAAAGACAATGAGCAGCAATTGCAGACTTTTTCAAACGGAAACAGAAGAGGAAAACAATACGCCCTGTTGATTCGTTGCACATTTATTAAGCAGCTACCAACATTAAGCAGCTGTACCTAACATGAATTTTGGAGGCCCTGGGGAACCAAGGTTGCCCAGAGCTCAGCCCCTGCGCAGAGGAGCCCAGGCAGTGCAGGTGAGGGTACAGGCTTGTTCTGTTGCACCCTCCCTACTGACACCTACACTCTGACTCCTCCCCATCACAGAGCTCCAGAACAACTTTCCAGGCTATGGAGGAATGGGGTAGAGGGGCATTGCTGCTCCACTATTCTGGTTCTGGTTCATGGGAAGACCATCTCTAATGATATGCTGGGTCCGGTGGAGAGCTCTTTCCTCTACTCCTGGAGCATGGCCTCCGTCATCTGCTCCCTCCACCTTCACACACCTTCTTTAAGATGTCATGGTGTGCCTCTCCTGTGTTCAGCACAGAGCAAGACCCTGTTACTGCTAAAGCAGGAGAACTGCAGCATAGCAGCCCCCATCATCAGAGCCACTGGGTAACTTGCAGCTGTTGCAAATTCACTTTGAAAGATGATTTCTTCCTGGTGTAAAGAAGTCATCTGATAAGAAATTTAAATATTTAGCAAATTATCTTTACTGCAGAAAAAAACCTCAGCAATTGAGATAGTGGCAAAAAATCAAGGTCTGACAGCTACTATGATTGTGGCCCTATTTCCAGAGTAGCGAGATCCTGGCTCCCACCTTCTATACTCCCAATAATTGAAAGGTGTGTATGTGTGAGAGGAAGAGACTGGCCTCCCAGTTCAGTGACACCATCACAGAGTGGCAGAGCCCTGGTGGACCTGAGGCTCCTAGGTGGGTTAATTTCTTCCACAGGGAGGGGGTACATAGTGCATAACCCTGAGGGTTGGCCCTCAGCAAGCCCCAGGGAGACCTCAACACTCCATAGGAGACTGTTTTCTCCAATAGCTCCCAAAAAGAAGACCTGTCCCTTGGGTAATTGCTTATATCTGGAACCCTGGGCCTTCCAACTAAGTCCCAGCCACCTGGTCGACCCTGGCTCCAAAGCAACTGTCACCATGCCAGCTGTCAATAGAGGAGCTGTGGGCCCTTTGATGTTTGGCAAGCATCAACCCTTTTGGGTTTGCCCCCTTCATTTTATGTGGGTCCCCCCATATCTTGTGAGGTGACAACAATTGGGGATCTGCACCTCCATGCAGGGGACTGCTTAACCCGAGACTACCAGTGGGGCTTCCTTCCCAGCAAGATAACTGGTCACATGTGGTCCCTGAGTACTGCCCCAATTTTTCTACAAGCACTGGTTCCTAGGCACCGATCACTGAGCCCACAGGAGACCCTCAACACACCTACAGGGGGGCTGCAATCCCCCTCAAGGCTTGCCAGGGTCCAACCCTCAGCGGGCACACATTCCCTCTCTACAGGTCCTCGGCAGTGAGGTGCAGGATAACCAGATTGGGTGGCGCTCGGGGAGAGCAGCTGGCAAATCATAAAGTGGCACCCACATAGCATCTCCTTCTAGCCTGAGGAAGCATCAAGCACTCATACTAGAGAAAGGGCAGTGTGATGGGCATTAGGGCCAAAGCCCCTCCAGCACCCATTCTGGTCGTCCCTGACCCCCCTCCTGCCCCCTTGTCTCGGGCTCTCTAGACTTAACTTTGAGCTCACGGACAGAGGACTTTGAAATAACAAGCTGACTTTGAACTTATATTTCACTACATCAGAAAGTAAATAAACCTTGAACTGTTAGTTTTGGATTTTTCACAAAAAGATAATGCTATCATTTCCTCTTTCTACACTATCCTGATTACTTGTGGTCTCTGATGGTTTAAACTTTCCTTGGTAATCACTCCTTATTCCTCCTTAAATGTGATGCTTCCACATTTCTTTTGGTTAAAAATGTCATATTCTCTGCTCACATCTCGAAAATATACTGCACTTAGCTATTTACATTGAGTTGACATTTTCTAATAGCAGTCAAATGACACAGAGACCATGAGAGCACCACTCTTCTGAGGAGCTCCACTGGCTTTCCTGGAAATTGCTGCCTGTGCCCAGATGCTGAGTCCCTTGGCCTGGCAACACCCTAGCTGCTGGGCATTGCCCTCTCCTGCCCAGGTGAAGCCATGGCACAGGCAGGCCCACAGGGAGTTCTGTACAGGCTGTGGGAGAAGGTCTCCGCTATTCTGTGTTAGAGGCTATCAATGGGCATCAAAACAGAAATGCTCGAACTTCCTAAGGTCCTTCCTGACAGAACCCTCTTTAGTTCCTTCTTATAATAGGACTCAGATCATGAGTTCAAAGCAGAGCTAGGCCAGGAGACAAATTTGAATGACATACACTATTTTGTTGTTTGCTTGACATGGAGGGGGCTTCAGTACCAGGCATGTCTGTTGATTCTGGCTCTATTCCAAAAAGATAGGCTCTTCCCTCAGAAGGTTCCCACCCCTCGCAGATGGTGAAAAACAAAGGCCTACAACCAAGACTAGGCAACAAAGCTCTCATTCAAAATGGAAGGTGGAATAAGGAGTTTCCCAGACAAAAGAAGGCTAAAAGGATGTATCTCCACCAAGCTAGCATTGCAAGAGATGCTAAAGGGTCTGCCTTTAAGAAGATGACAAAACAGAGAGAGAGAGAGAGAGAGAGAGAGAGAGAGAGAGAGAGAGAGAGAGAGAGAAACACAAGTATAAAGGGGGAAAATGACAATCAGTAAGTACCTATTAATAATAACCTGAAATGTAAATGGATTAAATGCACCGATAAAAAGACAGGGTAGCTGAATGGATAAGAAAACATGACCCACAAATATACTGTCTACAAGAGACTCATCTCAGTAAAAGAGATCTACACAGACTGAAAGTGAATGAATGGAAAAATATATTTCAAGAAAATGGATATAAAACAAAAGCTGGGTTAGCAATACTTACATCAGACAAAATAGATTTCACAACAAAGGCCATAAAGAGACAAAGGAGGACATTTCATAATACTTTAGGAAATAACCCATCAGGAAGATATAACCTTTATAAACATATATGCACCCAACATAGGAGCACCCAAATATATAAAGAAAATCCTGGAGGATAAAAAAAAAAAAAAAAAAAAAAAAAAAAAAAAAAAAAAAAAAAAAAAAAAAAAAAAAAAAAAAGAAGAGAAAAAGAAAAGTCAAAGCATGCTGCTCAAATGGCAAGCTTTAACATTTATGCAAATCAAATGGGAATACAACAGAATGTATATTGGTGTGTCATCCATAATCCATGTTGTTAATAGAAGTAAATCTTAAACACAAATTTTAGGATAATGAAGTTGGGAATAGATGATTAAAAGACAAAAGGCCATTTCCTTTTATTGTCTCTCATCTGTGTCAACGGGGCATGACTATAGGTAATTTTATAAGTGCCAAAGCTTGCACCGTTTTCTGGACTGTTTCCCCCAACTCCAGGCCTCTATTGGGGGAAGCCCATCACTGTGGAGTGAAGTGTGAGGTAGGAGGAGGACAGCATGTGGACCCTGGCTTGAATTCTGCCTTGTCTGCTGTACAGATCCCTACACAGAACTTGTGTTATGAAAGATAGAGAAAAAAATTAAACTATGGGCATTCCTGATTGAATGTTTTCTTGGTCTGTATTTAATCTATTATTTGACCTATTTCAATATTTTCATTTTATTTAAATAATCATACTTCACTTTTTAAAATGTTATTTAAAATTTATTAATTTTTAGAGAGAGAAAGATGAGACAGAGAGAGACAGAGAGACAGAGAGAGAAAGACATCATTTTGTTGTTCCATTTCTTTATGCATTCATTGGTTGATTTTTTTACGTGCCCTGATCAGGGATCAAACCAGCAAACTTGGCGTATCCTGACGATGATCTAGTCAGCTGAGCTCCCTGGCCAAGGCAAAATAATTATACTGTTCAATTAAAATTTTCCATTTGATCCTTTATTAAATCTGCCTCTCCCCCACACTCCATGCTTTGTGGTTTCTATGAATAACATGGCTAAATTAAATGTATCAGTTGGACAGGTACCTAAAAGAATCACACTTGGTGGAAAGGACCGTGAGAGGCTTTGACAGGAAGACTGTCCCTAGCAAGGTCTGCTGAGCTTGGCACTGCCCTGAAAGAGCCCATGTGAATTGCTCAGGAACAGACTTCACATTTATAAGGATTCCTTCCCAGTCCCTGAAAATAGTCTATACTTCTCTACTGCTTTACTTGGCCAACATATTCCTCCTAAGCAGACAGCCATACTCTTATGTTTATCTGTCTAAATCTTGCCATTCAAAATGTGTCCTCATCCATGATGCCTTCTTCCCTCTCCCCTGCTCACCCTCAGCGAGGACTGATTCTCCCCTTCTCCCTTGAAGGTCAGTCAGGGTCCCCCAGGGAAAGTGTTGAAGCTTGGAGCCTGGCACAGGCTGGGTGAAGCCTGTAAGAGCTGACCAGAAAACCAGGAAAGCTGGGTGCGTACATGCTCCATCCTATAGCCAGGGAGCCCTGGCAGGAATCTGGTTATAAAAGCATTCCATATAACCTTTGGAGCTTTCCCTGTTCTTTTACCTCACTTGATAGCTCTATTGTACCAGCAGCAGAGGTTTAAATGAACACATCCTGACCTGAGGAAGATCTCAGTGTTCTTTTCATTGTAATTCTTAAATAACATCCATTTTCTGTAATTAGCATTGCTTAGCATTGATTGACAAGCTATATGCCTTCGAGTTTACTGTTTTCAGTAAAAGATCTGGGAGAACAAAAAACCAAGCTCTTGGTCCCTAGCCACTAACTGGCCTTCTTCCCACTAGTACAAGCTGCCTGGAAAGTATTCATTTCATCCTCAGCACCAAGGGATCTCTGCTGATGATAAACAGGACCGCTACATGATTTCACGTCTCCAAACAAAATGAAAGTGCAAAGTTCCTTGTTCAAAAATCATTCGGAATTTCAAGATGGCTATAGTAGAACATTACACCAAGCACATGACTGTTTTCAGGGCCCGGTACCACTGCAGAGGACACGTGCCTGGTCAGCTGGCCAGGTAATTACACAGGGACACTCCAGGGGGAACTGAGAGCCTCATGAGCAAATGCAATAATTTAAATGCCCATTATTATCCCCCCCCAGGGAACCTCTTGAGCTGCCCATTTTTGTGAGCCCATCTAGAGCTCCAGTACTCCAGCACCTACCTGCCTGGCTCACCCTCTCTTAGCACTTACCTGAGAGGTCTGCTCCCTGAGCCCCTAGACACTCTGATGTAAGCCCACTGCTCTTTTTTTCTGAGTCCTGCCTCATTGAATTCCTTGGATTGGCTACTAACACAAGAAACAGGATAGAATCTATCGATGATTTTCCACAGTACCTTTATCTCCCTTCCTCTCTGTTTCCTCCTGTTACCTGAAGTTGCCAGTATGCACCCTTCCTTGCCAAAAATGAAGTCACATTCTTCCACCTGTTCTATTTCTTCTGAGTGGTAATGTAGACGCTTGCTTGATGCCAGGAATGTTAAGCATACTATCTTATTTAATGCCCTCAACATTGAAGTATGCACTGCTATTATCATGTCTTCTACAGATGAGTGCACCAACTCAGAGAGGTTTAATAACTTGATAAAGGTGATAAAGTTAAGGAGCACCACACTTTTAGTTACTGGGCTGTTTTGCCTAAATAGGCTAATTGAAGGCAAAGACCATATCTTAGTCACATTATATTCACTATGGCACCTCATTGTGATTTCAGTTCTAATGTGTTATTTGGGTTGTTAAGAACTCTTATTTATTGACAGGCCCTATGCTTAACATAGCAACTGTATCTCTTTAAATCTGCAGCACATCTCTACTAGCCAGGTCTTATTGTCCATATTAACAGATGAAGAAATTAAGGCTCAGTGAGATTAAATCTCTAGTTAGGTCACATAGCTAGTAAGTAGCGGCATAATGGTCTGTCTTCATTCTAAATGCGAGGCTCCTAAACAGACTCAGCTGCTCCCATGCCCTTGGCCCCCACCCATCTGGCCCCTCTCTATCTTACTCACCCTTGGCTTCCTGCTGTATCCACTCTCCCACTGCCTTAGTCTCCATTAGAATACGAGTCCTGGAGGTTCAATTGTTGCTTAACACAACCAAGTGATCTGGCTGCCTATTGCACAATCCTGGTGCAGAAAGACAGTTACCCACATTCCCTGCCCTGGCCTGGCTCAACACCCTCTCAAAGTCAACTTGTTGCCTAACCAGAACACCAGAAGCAAAGACTTTCCACATCCCTAAGTGTTTTCTAGGGATCAGACCACTAGTAGTGAAGAAATGCTACCATCTGAAAGCCTTACTGACTTCAAGATGAGTGGAGACTTGGTCCTCTCTGACTGGTCTTCAACTGGCTCATATGTGTTGCATCTCAACATTCAAGAAGTCTAATCAAGACAATCTATGGAGAAGAATGGCTTTTCTGTTGGTTGGTTTAATTGTTAATACTTTTAAGAGTTCAGATAAATCTTTGGAAACCAGAGAAATCCTCCTGTCTTACATGTAACAAATGACCTATCTGCTTTCCTAGTAATTGTTGAATTGTCCTTCACCTGTGCACATACAAGTGCTCGATCGCCCATTTGAATAGCTATGCAATTCATTTGATTTCCAATCGTAAGATGATTCATCTTATTTTTTAACAACTGGTGCCATTCTGGTCTATTTTAATAAGATGATGAAGTGGTCTCAAAATTAAGTCACCTGAGAAGTAACTGAAGGAACAGAGTTGATGAAGGTTAAAGCAGGTTAGCAGGATATAACATGGATGCCTCTAAATAGCTAAAGCCCAACATATAGAGCAGGAAGTTGATTTAGTCTGTGTAGTCCCTCAAGGAGATTCAGGATCCCTTGGTAAGGTTACAAGGTAGGCATGTGCTGACTCAATATGAAGGAAACTAATTAATTCCTAGTTACTAGAGCAATTCTACAATAGAATGGGCTGCCAGGGTGGTGAAGAGATTCCTGTACCTGAACATCCTGTCCTCAAACAGACACCAGACACTGGAGGGAGGCTCTGAGTTGAGTGGAAGACTGACATAGTGCCCCTCAGCAATCACATATGGGTATCAGTCTGTGCTGGGCAAGAAGCAGGTGCTGGAGATTCAAGATTGAAAATGGCATAGACACTGCTGTCTTCTGAGAACCCTTCCAACTCAGGGATTCTGTTCCTTCAGATTTAATGTAAGCTGAGGGCAGGAACCACAGCTTACACATCCCTTTTGTGCTCATAAAAGCTAAACATAGTGCTATGGAGCCAGACCCAACAGTGAGTATCTGGATATCAAGAATTATACCTTCTATCTGTAATACTTAGCACCTGGTAATAAAAGAAATTAATTTTGAAGTTAATGAATGTGTGCCCATAGAATACTCAATTCAAGTCAATAAATGCATACACCTAATCTACAATATCAATTCACTGTTGAAAGGACCCATCACTACTCCAATAATGTACATCATAGATAAAAAAGAGCCTGGATTTACTAAAGGGCAATGGGTTACTTAACTCCAGTGGCCTCATTGTAACCATGAGACCCTTGGATGATAAGGACACAGCTCTTCTGAACATTTCCATGTCCAAGGACCCCAGAGAGTGGATCATGGGGCTCATTAGAAGACAATGATTTCAGCTCTCATTTTCCTTGTCTGAAGAGTGCCACTAACCTGGTTTTGAAGATATCAAAAATTAATGACAGAAACCAGCAGGAGGAGAGATGGATGTGATTCTCTGTATTGACTAGCAATCCTCTGGAAAACATTAACCAGAAATAATGTAATTATTTACTTTTTATTTACTTTCCAAGCCTGAAGTAGACATCATTTCAACATCAGCTTAGTCCTCACTAAAGTCAATAGGTTAAAGTCTCCCCTGCAATATTGATTTCCATGTATTTTCTACTGACTGAAATTATGTGGGTAAGTAAATTTTTAAAATTAATTGTTAACCAAACTCAATCCATTTAAAAATGTTTTCTCACTTTTCTTCAAATACAGTACACGGCCATTTTTCCTATTGTTAAGAATAATGATTTGCTCACTTTTAGAAAGTGTCCAGCAGCCAGACTCCTCAACTTTCTTTGAACCCTATCTTCTTTTGGTTTGGGGTAACAGAGAAAAAGTAACTGGGCTAAATCTAGACTCCACCTCTGTGTGATGTGGCCAAGTTCCAGAACCTCTCTGAGCCTCTGCTTCTTCTTGAAAGGACAAAAGATGAGAACAATACAGCTCCCATGGGGTTATGAGGATCAAAGCAAATGACAGAATAAGGAGTTAACTTTTTGTTTTCCTGAGGAGAAGCCATTCTAACCTCAGAAAGCCCAAGTCTCCCCATGCTTTCTTTAACCCAAAATGATTCTCTCTTTTGAGAGACAGACATTTGAATGGTGTCAAAGCCACACTAAACAGTATAAAGCTGGAAGTCTTCTAAACAGAAGAGAATGGAAAGTTTCCCAAAAAATTTTAAGTGATGATGAAAAGCCTAGGACAAGGACCATTGTGTTCTTGAGGCCAATTTCACACATAGAATCACCAGCCCAAATGGTAAAAGAACTTCCCTTAAAAAAGAAGAAATATATGATGAAGTACAAACTTGTTTTCTATTCTGGGTTTAGATTATGCCCCTTCCCCAGGGCTCAGATTAGGGTGTGGCAAGAGAGACCAAAGATGCAATGTTTAAGGAGGCGCAACCCTGGGAATCTTACACCTTCACCTTCCCTCTTGCCCCACCCTAGCCCAAGCCCTACTTTTTCCCATTTATCCCCTGGAATGATTTTCTCTTCAGGGATTGGGTTTTAGAGCCAGGACATCATTATGAGGTCAGGTTTTGGAGAAAGCCTGTAGCCTATCTCCACCCAAAGAAAGGGAGTAATTGCCTCTGGTCACTGTGGCTTAATAATTTTTACCACGATATGCTCATATGCTCAGGCTCACATCTCCCACCTTCGGTGCATTGGCGCTGAGTACAAAGGGCTCTTCCAAATCATGTCCAGGGCAACTGGTGGTGCTACGCTACCTTCACAGAAAATCCGGCAGGTCCTTGGACAAGGTTAACTTGCATTACATTAAGTGATGTCTTACATTGGAGAAATACATTCCAATCTGTCTCCACAGAACAAATATTATAACTTCATTAACATATTGTTCTTGGCTAATCAAATGTCGCTGGACCAAATGAGTCAAGAAGAGCTCCTTCAAGTAAACAGAGTTCTTATCACTCTGCATTGAGGCACCTAACATCACAGATAATTTAATAAATGCCCATATGACTGAAGAAACACCACACTTACCACTTATCAGAAATTAACCTTTGGCCATGTAGGGCCTAGGCCCTTTAAGTATCAGAAAGGGCAGAGCCAGGAATCCGGCCCAATGATTTAAACACCAACCACTGCCACTTCCTCCCTGTGACAACCAATTATTCCCCTGGCTTTTGAAGACGTGCCCTTGCCCATGTCCTGTTTTGTTCAGAGACTCTCACTTCAGGCCTTGCTGCCTGGTGTGATATTTTACCCTCTTCTCATTCTATCCTCCCGCTGAGAGACCCCTTCCGGCTGGCACTGCCTGGACAGAAACAACCTCAGCAACTTTGCCCTGAGCTTTCCCATCCTGCCTCCTGAGTGCCAACCATACATCCTGAATATTGCTTCAGAACAGTTTGAATGCATCGCTGCCCTGCAGGGAGCTCTACTGAAAAATCCAGACTCCTGGTGCCAACCCCAGCTGCCATCTTGAGATCTCCACCATCAGCCAAGTGCGTGGGAGCTCCACCCAGCAAGCCCCCCCAGTGCCCTGCTGCTGTCTCCTGAAGGTGGTTGGTCCTCTTCTGCTCCTTAGACCTTTGGGCCTGTTCTCTTCTACCTGCTCGGACAGGCCCCGGATACCTTCCATACGCTATCAGACACAGAGTGAATGGAGAGTATTACTTGACTACAGGGATGTAGGCCTCCTAGAAAACCGCACAGATAAGTAATGAAAATAATGAGGCAAATGACTAAAATGAGAAGTAAATGCCTATCTCCTACTGGCACGCAAAGAAGCTGGGGTGTGGGCGGGGGATGGAGCTGACTGGAGAGCATTCATTGTGTTCCTGTACTTGGCATTGGGCAGGTGAAATCTTTCCAAGTTTGAAATTGGTGGCCTCAGGCATGATGAAATACCTATAACCTCCTTTTGGCAGTCTTTGATATAGTTCTTTTGGAAAACATACCATAATATCATTTATTTTCTTCTTCATTGTCAGTAAGTAAATGGTATAACATTTCTTTGTGAGTAAACTGAAACCATTTTAATGAGGGATCATTTTATTCAGCTTGACACCAAAGTTATTTTAGTTTAGAAAAATCGGACATATGGAATATTTGATATAAAACCAGGGATATTAATAAATTAAACTTAAAAAGAGTTCTGATGCTTTCGCCATATCTAAGTTCCCACAGAAGTTAGCATGGGCCCTGGCTGGTGTAGCTCAGTGGATTGAGCGCCATCCTATGGACTGAAAGCTTGCCAGTTCCATTCCCAGTGTGGGCCAGATCCCCGGGTGGGGGCGTGTGAGAAACAATCTATGTTTCTCCTGCACATTGATTTTTCTCTCCTTCTCTTTCTCCCTTCCTTACCCTCTCTCTAAAACTAAATAAATAAAATCTTAAAAAAGAAAAGTCAGCGTGGAAGTAGTAGCAGAGAAAAATCGAAAACAGAGGACCTGCCATAGCACACCAGTTAAACAGTGCGGGGTATAAATTGGCACAGCCTTTCTAATATGCAGTTTGGCCAGATAAATGAAAGCTCTAAAAATATCCAAAACAATAGAAAAGGAGAAAATTTTACCTTTCATAACAGTATGGGTGGGCCTGGGGAGCATTATGCTAAATGAAATAAGCCATCAGAGAAAGACAAATACTACATGAGTTCACTCATATATGGAAGGTAGTAAACAAATATATGTAGAGATAGACTCATAGATAGAGAGAAGGCTGACAGCTCTGGGTGGGGGATAGTGAAGGAATCACTCATGGACATGGATGGCCCGCAGTGTGGTGACTGAGGGGGGATGGGGTGGATGGAGGTGGAGGAGCATATAAGGGGGATGAATGGTTATGGAAACAAATACAATAAAAATAAACTATTAAAAATGTATAAATCATCTGAATCAATAATTTCACTAATATTCTCTATCTTGAAAAAATAACTAGAATGCCAAAGATTCCTAAATAAATTTTATTCCGTATACTTTTGTATACGATAGTGATCACTTGAGAACAAACTAAATGTTCAACAATAAGAGGCTGGTTCAACAAATGGTACATGTAATAGAATCATAGACAATCATTATAAGCATGTTTTTAAAGTCTAATAACATGGGGTAAATATTCTAGTTATAATATTAAACATAAAAAGGAGAATACAAAGTCATGTATATGGTAAGATTTAAATTACGTTAAAATAATCCCCTGTATAGGAAAAGAAGACAAAATGAAAATGTACTAAAATGTTTTCCCTGGGTGATGAGACTGTGGATGAGTTTTTCTGTTTATAGGTGGTAGAATAGTAGGTCAGTTATTAACTGCTTTTCATTGTTCTAGCACCAGCAAAACCAGACAATACCTAGTGCTTTAGAAATTGTCACCCATGGACAATCCAAGTATACAGATACTGAAAAAAATGCTCTAAGTAATAAACAGAAATGATCAGAAAGGATGATCAAATAGAGCTTTTCTTCCTCCTTCCACCCTCAGGTTGGGGTGGCAATAGGACCATCCCAAGAACAGTGTGGAAATCCCAGAGCAGAGGAAACTCAGGCCTCACCATGGGATGGAGGGTGGGGAGGAAGAGGTGCATTCGTAGCAAAGGGAGATGTCCCATCACGGAGTGAAGCCCCCGAGTAGCAGGCGACACCAGAGCACTGATGGACCATGACTGCAGGGTTGTCTAGGTGGATAGGCGTGAGGGCAGCTTCCACAACATGAATGGGAACAGCTGCTACATTTTCCCAAGCTTAAGAAGTAGGTAGCACTTAGCTGAGAGAGGCCTGTAGTCTAGAAAGGGTCCCACAGCTGAGATAAGAGGACCCCTGACTAGGGGATGCAGGAACACTTTATTCTGAAGATTAGATGGGGCAAATAGGACCTGAGCTCATGGGTGGACATGCCAGGTGGCTGTGACTAAGGACAGATGAGACAGATGATGCCAGTGCAGGCCCTTGCAGCCTAGCTAAGCAAAAGAACATTTCTTTCTGCTCTTGACTAAAGGGGTACTTGTGTAAGTCACCCCTTCCCACTCAGGCTTGCTCCTAACCCCAGAGGCAAGAAGAAGTGTAAGGGGCAAACAACCCTTAGTGGGATGGGGTTTCAATCCAAGTGGCTGGGAGAACAGGTTACCTGGAAGCGATTAAATTTTCACAAAAGAATGCTCAGTCAGAAATTCAAACGTGTTGTGGAAAATAAGTTACATTTTATACAGCTGAGCATATAACATGAAATATTCACTCATTGCATGTAGTTTTTGTGATGTTAAGATTTTATTACTGATGGCCATATTTTATATTTAAAAATATTATTATTAAAAAAATCAATTTATTATTGCTGTATTACAGTTGTCCCATTTTCCCCCATTGCTCTCCCCTGCCCCACCTATCCCATCCCCTCTCCCACAGTCAATCCCCACATGTTGTCCGTGTCCATGGGTCAAAAAATATTATTTTTAAAAGGCAAAACCAAAAAACCCCAAAACAATACCAAGAAAGCATGAAAGAAAAGCATAACCTCCACATAAAGTTGTTCATGGGTCAAGATCCTGAAGAAAATGGAGCATAAGGCTGATGGAAAGTCACCCTTTGTTCTAACAAGGGTGCTAGAGGGCCAGACCTTATTTTGTGTCCCTAATAACCACCAGAACCCTCACTCCCACCCTCACCCCCAACCAAAGAGCCCCTGGAATCCTGACCATAATTTGTGAGCTTCCGTCCCTGAGATTCTGTGTTAGTGTAGGAGTAAATGTGAAACTTGCCCTTCTGGCTACTTCCTATGCCCCATCACACTCCCCCCACCTCCCTCCCTCCCCCAGCAAGTCGATATTACTAAGCTCCCCTCTAGAAGGCCCCCTCTTTAAAAAACAAAAACAAAAACAAAAACAAAAAAACCAGTCATTTTCTGAAGCAATAGCAAACAACAGAACAAATCCACCCCCACACAATTAGGACCTCTAAATGTTTGAAGAACATGTTGACCTCCATGTTAGGGCATCATTGGTCCAGGCTCCACCAAGCCAGGTCCTCATATGATATTTTCCAAGCCTCTTGCTATTCTGCCCACCCTCCTTAGAAGTTACACGTGGGACTGTCAAGGGCCACTTAAAAGGCAATGAATGCCTGGAACTAACACTGTGGCCCTGTGCTCTGCCCAAAAGGACTTGAACTCGGTGAAGGCTTCGGAGGGCATTTAGGAGGTGTTTGTGCTCTTAGCTGCCCCCTGTGGGGTCTCAGCCTGCAGTGGGGGACTCAAACCCATAGCTTAGCCAAGCGGGTGGCTGTCACCCCAGGCCTCCCCTGTACTGTGCTTCTGCATTTGTGGTGGTTGGGCTGCAGGGGGCATAGGGCCACTGGTGCCAATCACACTCAGCCACCAGGAGACACAGGCCAGTGCTCTGTGCTGTCACCTGCACGGCCCTGGCAGTCAGGTTTGCAGACAAGACTGTGAGTGAGTATAGACTCCCTATTGCTGTGCTAGCCACAGCCCTCCCTGACTCTGGTGAGGGAGACCCTTGTCTCGCCTCCATTCCCTACCTTCAGCATAAACATCTTCCTTCTTTCTTCCTTTCCTCCCAGAATCTTACCTAAGATTTTGGCATCTCCCATAGCCCCCACTGCTCTAGATCATCTGTACCTTCACTACATCTGTGGGACTTGTCCTCCCTCCAGGACCCCTCTGGGAGGAGAAGCTGACATTACATGAGTTTATCAAATTGCTCAACTTCCCCTCTTTTCCCCTCACAGACTCCACCATGTGCTCAGATCACAACAGAAGGCACTCTGCTGCCAAACCCACAGCACTCCAGAGCTGGCTGTGCCAGCCTCCCTCACCCCAGGCACACCCCGCTCCCCTCAGCCTCCTCTCTTTGCTGCTGCCACCATGCTCCCAGCCATGCCCCCACCTCGTTCCCAGAAGCATTGACCTGGCAGATTTCTTGGGGGCCAGCAATGTCCTAACATGTTTATTTTTCCAGGGCTCATGTTTGCAGGGATTCTCTTGGAACCACAACAGAAATCATCCCATGCCCTTGTGCAATTCCCCTGGGAGGCGTTGGCAGATAAATAAAGCCCTTGGCCCCTCCGCTGGCCTACCTTCCCCAGCAGAGCACCTGAGTTACTTCTGACGCCTCCAACACCTGCCCACCTCCCAGGGCCTCTCAGGAGCAGCCATGAAGTTCCTTGTTCTGGTCCTCTGCCTTGCTCAGCTCTGGGGCTGCCATGCTGTCCCACTTAGTCTAGGTATGCCTTCCAGAGATCTGAACTGTGATGACCCCGAAACAGAGCAAGCAGCCCTGGTGGCCGTGGACTACATCAATCAGAACCGTCAGAATGGCTACAAGCACACCTTGAACCAGATTGACAAAGTGAAATTGTGGTCGCGGGTAGGTGAACCTGCTACATGTGAGCTGAGAGAACTTCCTTGTGGAGCTTAACTGGGGGGTCTCAAAAGATCACATCTGCCAGCAGGAATGAAACTGCAGAGGGGTAAACTCTTGATTTCTTCCAGGAAGGAGGGAGGGAGCATGTGGAGGGCAAGAAAGGATACATCCTGTTCTGTAGTCCTGCGTCCCAAGGAAAGTGCTGGGGGTTGGGAAGATTTGTACAAAAAAAAAAAAAAAAAAAAAAGGCTATTTTGAAGATCAAAGGGTAAAAGTGTGGCTTGTAGAAAAACCAGGGTGCAAGAGATTGGGTTCTAGTTATCAAATTATCACTGATTGAAAATTGCTTATCTTCCTTTGCTTCTGTTTCACTGGATGAAGACTGAGAGTGAATGAAACTACTACAGTCCTGTGTGATAGGTATTGTCCTTGTAATAGCGAAGATGAAACCAAGGATCTGACAAATTGAGGCCTTTTCTTCCCCAAGGTCATATAATTAGTAAGCATTGGTCTGGGATTTAATTCCAAATCTGTGTTCCTTCCTCTATGCTGACTCCCAGATCCCACAGTCCAGAGAGAAGTCTTGGCATAAATGAGATTTACTTCTTCACAATGCTAAAGAGGAAACCAGTGCAATCAGTGACAATAAAGATCAAGATGAAAAATATGCCGTAGGGATCAGTTGAGACATTTGGAGAGGTGGGGAAAAAGGGATCTGTAAACTGACTATTTTGAAATTAGAATGTATATCTAATGAGGAATAATTCTTACAGCAAATGTTGATTACAGTCCTCCTGTGGGCAAGAACCAGTGTCAGATGCTATCTTAGGTTGAACCATATGAAGCTGCCATTTTTGTATATTAAAAGCAGTCAAATAGTGGCATTTTAATGGTTTGGCCTAATACAAAGGTGAGAAAAGACATAGTGCCCACAAGAGGTTTACAATCTAGAAAGGAAAATAAGGTAAACATCAGGATGTCCGGACTAATACCTGATCTCCTCATGGGACAAAATATCTAAAATTAGGATTGTCCAAGGTGGGTTGCAGGAGCTCTGCAACCATATTGAAGTAGAGGGAATTCGGATTCAGGGAGAATAACACAACATGCACAGACTGTGGTTTTCACTCAAGGCAGCGCTTGAGAGTTACTTTTCCTTGAGAAACCCGGGAGTGTGCAGCTCCTATTCCCTGCAGCTCTGAGTGTTTTCAGAAAGTTACCTTGGGCACATATGTGCATCATAAAACACAACTTTCTCCAGGAGGGGAGATTCCGAGGCTTCAGGTACTAGTGAGTAAGGCAGAACACAAGTCAGAGGCCAAGAGAACTGGGGTAAAATTAAAAACGGAAAAGACATACTTGTACCTTGTTGACTTTCTAGGCTTTGAAGAAAAGATACAGGAACAGGTGAAGTGTCAAGAACAATTACAAGGAGTTTTATTTCCAAGCTCCCCTCGTCACTGCCTCCCCAATTCCTTCCAGTCTATGCTAGGGCGGGGCTTAGCACTCAAGCTTCTTCCCAGTTACAAAGGCACGCCTCTTCCTCCTCACCACCAGCAGGGGGAAGTAGAGGGTAGCGATTTTGCAGCAGGCATTTACAGGCCAAAGACTTTTCCTTCAGGAAGAGGGCATGCATGGGAAAGGAAGGAAGTAAATGATGAGAGGGAAGAAAGAAAGAAGTTGAGGGATGGATGGAGAAGATAAAGTAAAGACAATAAGGTATTATTCTACAGCACCTTACTTTGCTGCTTAACTGAGAAAAATCTAAAGCTCACTTTTTCGAAGCTGCTTGAAGGGTGAAAATTTAAAAATTAAATAGGTGTTGGCATTCATCTTTAGCTCAGAATGATGGCTGTGGTTCCATCAACCCATCCAAGCCCATGTCCCTTCTTCCAGCACTTGCGCAGCCCGCAGAGGAGAGCCAGGAGGCCCTGCTGGAGGCCAGTCCGCAGGGCAAGTCAGAGCTGGAAGGAGTAGCAGACTCTGTAGTAGAAATGACATCCTTCACCTCTCCCACAGGGGATGGGTTTATACCCAACGGAGGCTCACAGTTTGGCCTGATCAACAGGAACAGGGCAATAGGCTGCTCACCTCTCTATTCTATGTCTCCACAGAGGCCCATGGGAGAGGTGTTTGAGATTGAAGTAGACACACTGGAAACCACCTGCCATGTGCTGGACCCCACTCCTGTGGCCAACTGCTCTGTGAGGCAGCTGACTGAGCACGTGAGTAGCACTCTTTGGGTGACTGCAATGGCTGACCCAGCCAGTTCCATCACGGTTCTGCAGAGAGCAGACCCATTTACCTGGCTGCCCAGCCTGCCCGCATGGCTAGCCAGTGTGCAGTTTCTAAAACTGTCATTTGAAGCCTCCTTTCCTGGGGCTGATGTTTTGCAATAGTTCGACTTTCTTATAGTAATAGCCTTCCCTGCAACCAGAGTTGTGTCAACATCCTTTCGTGAAGGTGATTTTTGTGAGGCTCACCTTTGACAACCGTGGGTGAGGGACCCACCCCTTCTCGGGGCAAGAAGTGAAAAGTCAGCCCTCCAGCAAGGCCCTCACTGTGGGTTTGTTTCTTCAGGCTGTGGAAGGAGACTGTGACTTCCGCATCCTGAAACAGGACGGCCAGTTTACCGTGTTGTTTGCAAAATGTGATTCCAGTCCAGGTAAAGATGATTCTTATTTTGTTGGACCTTGTAGAGAGTGAGCAAGGAACCTGCACTGTTACTGATGTGAATGTTCTAGACACTTTGATGGTGAGGAGAAGGAGAAGCCAAATTTCCTGGGTTCTGGGATTGTAAAACTGTTCTAGGAATCTGCTTTCATTGGAGGTGAAAATTGCCCTCTGTTGAGAGGGACTTTGCAGAAATGTCAGCATCACGGGAACTACTTGAAGGTTTAGTAAGGAGCAGAAGAAAACTCCTAAAGGCGTTTGGATCAAGTCTTAGCCCCTTCTAAACAATCAGAGCTGGAACGAAGGCTGTGGAGAATTACAGCCGCGTACGTTTCTTCTCTCCGCGTGTAGACTCCGCAGAGGACGTGCGAAAGGTGTGCCCAGACTGCCCCCTGCTGGCTCCGATCAACGACACCAGGGTGGTGCACGCCGCCGAGGCTGCGCTGACAGCTTTCAATGCTCAAAATAAGGGCCCCTATTTTCAGCTTGTGGAAATTTCCCGGGCCCAACTTGTGGTAAGACTGAAACCTTTCGACAAATTGGGCAGTTTGGTGGCACTTGGGGAAGAAGAGGGACAGAGCACGTGAGGGACAGAGCAGGTGCTGGGACAGCAAGGAGGGGGGTGGGAAAAAAGGGAAAGCGCCCTGGAGGGTGTGAGGACCCTGAGTGTCATGTGGACCCAAAGGATCCTCAATGCCTTCTCCATGCTGAGCCACTCAAATACAAAACAGCCGGAGCTGCCTGTCCGCAGTTCCTCAGTTCTAGTTAACACCAGAGCTCGCTGTTCAGCGGGTAGGAGTTCCCATGCTATCCAGAAGCGTTCACTGTAAATTCATGGGTCTCCACACCTTTATCATTCATCACCACCAACCTCCTGCAGCACTTGCATAATTGATACTTACTGTAAAGGTACAAGCCTACGCACACAGATAGGCACATAATGGCAGGATCCTTAAAATGCCTTTTGAATCACTAAAAAACATTTAATTGCATTCTGGATAGTTTAACATATTTGAATGCAACAGAATTCTAATATTGAAGAAAACTGGTATTCTGGATACCAGCCATGGCATACTTGGAAATGCACTGTATAGGTCGTAGTTCCAATTAATCAGAATATGTGCTTCTCAGAGCATGCCCACCCACCAGACCATACCAAATAACAGATATTTTATTACTATAAGTGTTCCTATGCTCCTTAAGAACTATGAAAAAGAAAAGCATAAATATCTTCCATCTTTTCATTTCTATTTTTCATTTGATCCTGCTCTATACAATTGGTGGGAGAGGTATTAATTAATCTCTTTACTTTCCCATCCCACCTTGGAGTAGACCGAACTTTGGGTCTCAAAGTACAGCCCCAGGAGGGAAGACTGGGGTTGCAGAGGCAGGGTTCTCAATCAGATCAGTGTAGAGTTGGCCTTTGGGCTCTTGCTTCCTATTTGCAAACTCACTCTGCCCTAAATGATGGGCAGTGGATACCTGTACCTCCTTCAGGGGAGACCCACCCCTGACCTCTATATATAATAAGCACTTCAGAACACAAGGCTGCAATAACCACCCCATGTAACCCATATTTTCTGGCTGCTCACTGTGGTTTCTGTGAAGGGTACTCCCTGGAATATGCAATGCCATGGCCCTTGCTACCTCTCTCCAGCCTCTCCTGCCATGCCTTTTTCATACTGTCATACTGCCTCATGAGCATTTTTCTTTATCCTTATCAGCCTCTTCCAGTTTCAACCTATGTGGAGTTTGCAGTAGCTGCCACTGACTGTGTTGCTAAAGAGGTCACAGACCCAGCCAAGTGTAACTTGTTGGCAGAAGAGGTGAGTGGACCAGGCCCTGGGGTTGGCAAAGTGGTCATAGAACAGAGCATCCTTAGAGTAAGCTAGTATCTTGGGGCTGTGGAAAGGAGATCATAGTGCAAAATAACCATTCCCTGTGGGGCTGGGCCATGCCAGGCCTTTTCTAGGGTGCCACCTTCTCCCTTTATAGCTGTCCCCAATTCATCTCACCTGCTGGAGTCACCTGGAGTTAGGAAAAAGAAACTGTTCCTAACTAAATCAAGTTATACCATATTTCTGGGACTGTGAAGTTTAGATTTTCTAGACACACTTCTGATATGAAATCTTTACATTTCTTGAGCCAATAATGTCTACTTCTAGGATTTAGCCTAAAGAAATCATCAGAGATAGTTGACAGATACACATGAAACTAATGCAAAATCATATTGAATGTAATTGGTCCTAATTTGTGTAGCTTAGTTGGTTGAGCATCATCTCACAAAGTGAAAGGTCACTTGTTTGATTCCCAACCAGGGCACATGCCTGGGTTGTGGGTTCAGTCCCTAGTCAGGGCATGTAAGAGAAGCAACCAATTGATGTTTCTCTTACACATCAATGTTCCCCTCCCTCTTTTTCTTCCCCCTTCCCCTTTTTCTAAGAATAAATAGAATCTAAAAAAAATATATTGAATGTCACTGAAAAATAAAATTTTAAAATAAGTTAAAAAATAGTTTCATAATTAAAAATACATCTATAAAGATGATATGTCACAGATATAAAATAACCCCCAAAAGATCTGAATGTGTAATAGGGGAGAGTCATTGAATAAAATATGGCATATTAATAATGAACTATAAAAATGGTCCCTGAAAGTAGTCTTTGGCACATTAGAAAATTATACAGACACTAAAAATCATGTTTTCAAGGAATAATGTATGATGTAAATGAAAAGCACAGAATACAAAATGGTATAGTCACAATGATCTCAATTTTAAATGATATTTAACAGAATTTTTAATAAAGATTTTATTTATTCATTTTTTGAGAGAGAAGAGAAGGGAGGGAGAAAGAGAGGGTGAAAAACATCAAAATGTAGTTGCCACTGGTCTGCAACCCAGGCATGTGCCCAGACCAGGAACTGAAATGTGACCCCTTGGTTAGCAGACCAGTGCTTCACACACTGAGCTACATCGAGCTACACTGGCCCAGGCAATGTTTAACAATATTTTAAAATAAGAAAGAAAGAAAGAAAGAAAGAAAGAAAGAAAGAAAGAAAGAAAGAAAGAAAAAGACATAGATGTTAACGGAAGCTCTCCTGAGTTACCACCATTTGGGGAATTATGCATGATTTTTTCCACTCTCAAAGCATTTCTATATTTTTCACATTCTATGTAGGATTCTATTTTATATCTCTTCTGTAAGCAGAACTATAAACTTCAGGGAAAAATACATTTTAAAAAAGAAATTGAGAATTTAAGGGTTTTTTTCCTTTGATGTGTTGGAGTATCAGTGTAACTGGGGGAAGAAATCCACTTATTGAACCAGTTCAAGTAATTCCTGTTTTCTTTGACAGCAATATGGCTTCTGTAAGGCAACGGTCACTGAGAAGGTTGGTGGGGAAGATGTTGCAGTGACTTGTACAGTGTTCCAGACACAGGTAATGGCATCATGGATGCTCTTGCTCTTATCTTCAGAATTCAATGACCCCTTAGCTTTTGTGCAGTGTGTTCGTAATTACGGGGCATTTGTTGCCCTTTTCCTATAGGCCCTATGGTGATAAATAGCACTGGATTATACGGAACCATCAACAAATGGAAGGATATTTCAGCCATTCCTTCCCCTCCTGTGAACTGGTGCCTACAGGGCAGAGATATCCTATTTAGCAGTTGACAAGAACTCCTTTCTTTTTTTTGCAGGCCAGTGCCTTATCCACTGTGCCACCAGCCAGGGCAAGGCCACCTTTTATTTGCCAGGAGTAGGAGTGGTTTTCTGAGTTACAGAGACTAGATGGCCAGATCTTCCCAGCAGCTCCCAGTGGCTACAGATGTAGATGACAAAGTGGGTGGCACTGCTGGTGAATATTAGCCATCAGTGGGGTGCTTTTTTCATGGGATATGTGTAAGTCCACAATTCCCAAGACAACTGGTGAAAAGGAAATATCGTGAGCCAGTTACCCTCCCTCCAGTTCTGATGACAATCCTTTGCACTTTGGTAGTTGTCCCTGCTTTTCTTGCTAGATTCCTTAAAAATACAAATATTACTGTGAGAAAATTGGGTGAGGTTTCACCCAGAAGCATGGGTGGCCTTGTCTGGGAGGAGAATGACAGCTTACTAACCTAAGGAAATGGTTCTCTCTCCAGCCTGTGTTACCTCAGCCTCAACCAGACAACTCCGTTGTACCCACCCCTGAAGTGGCCTCCGATGTGCCTTCACTTCCTCCTGCTAAATTGTCACCATCTGTCATGGTGGTGGGACCCCTGGTGGTGAAAGCTCCCCCGCAACCCCCACAGGTGAACCGGGCGCACTATGACCTTCGCCTCACCTTCGGGGGTGTGGCCTCAGTGGAGTCATCCTCAGGGGAAGCATTCCGGGTGGGGAAAGCACCTGCGGTGGTGCCAGCTGGTGCTGCTGCCAAGCCACTGGTCCGCCCTTGCCCAGGGAGGATCAGACACTTCAAGATCTAGATGAAGGTCAGAGATTAGAAGGATTGGCAGAAAGAATATAGCCACCATTTTGTCTAAGTCTGAATAGGGGTAGGGGGCCTTGTCTGCTATCAAAGCAAGTGCTACATGTGGTCTAGATTAATATCAAGCCTTGGATCCTAACTTCTCTTCATCCTTTATAAAACAGAAACAGGAGGGGAGATGGTTTTGTTTGATAAAAGGTGTAAAGCTGACCACATGATTGTCAGTGTTTTGATGCTAAGCCCTCACCATTTATTATCTGCCACCTTTGACCTCACAAAAACAATTAGAACTATGACTTTGACAGGTGCTCTTGCTAAGCTTATTTCTGCTTGTTAATAAAAGTGTTTGAAGGACCTTCCTTAATAAAGAAGGTTCTAAGCTGAAATGTGGCCATGATCACTGACTACTTCCTCCCAACTCATGCGTGTGAACTATCTTCCCAACAGCCATGCCACAAGTGTCCCTAAGCAAAATCAAAGTGAAAATAGAGAAAATCTGTTATATTACTATGTTTAGAAAAAAGTGAGACTAAAATCTGCTCAAAACACATGGGATATGTCCATTTCCTTCTGAGAAAATAATTCTTTTCATAAACATCAGAACTATGATAAAGGGGGACCAAGTGCCTGAATTCTGTACAGATAAACTAACCATTGTTTTCCCCAATACCCAGGTAAAAAGGGAATGGTAATTAACACAGGAACCTCACTTTAATTATATGTTTCTTATGTATGTTTAAAATAACTGTTAATTGTACCATATATACTTCATGTCATGATGCCGGATTGGTCTTTCTAACCCATCCATTTTAAAGTATCAAATGAAAGCTCTGGTTTATAGTAGGAATAGAGGAGGGCTACCTGAACAGGTATATCCAGTGGATATTCGTAGACATTATGCAAGTGCTCAGATAACATAAAGGAATAAACAGTCCCCATTATAAAGTGGTGCCTACACAATTTTAATTCTTGTCAACTACAATTAGGTTGTTCTGAGCAACCTAAGTGATGGGTCCTTTCACATGGAATTTTAAAGAGGTGGGACCTACAATCAGTTTAGTGGTTTCAGTTGAACCAAGAAGACTGAATCAAGCATTGACCCTCGCTTTATCACTCTTGACTAGAGGTTTTGTCAATAATTCAGTACCCAGAAGGAATGGCTAGGAAGGCGAGGAAACTGTTAGGTATCTCAGAAGCCAAGGAAGACTAGGACAGAATGAACAACGCAATTGAAGACTCAGAAAAAGGCATGGTTGGTTGACCTAGTTGGAGGTTGTGGTAACCATTGGCAGATCAGTTTTACTAGAAGGATGGGAGTAAAAGCCTGGTTTGCAGAGGGTTGATTAATGGTATGCCTATGGCAAGGAAATAAAGGGGCACACATATTCTTTTGCAAGCTGCTTCATGGTGAAGACTAGGAAAGATAAGATGTAATTTCAAAAACAACTGGGTAGAGAGAAGACTTCTTTTTCAAGAAAGAGTTTTGAGCCTATTTAGGGAAAAGATACAAAGGGGTAGAAGAAGAAAGGAAGGAGATGATAGGGCAGGATGCCAGGAGAGATATTTAGTAGGAAACTGGACATTAGAAGATTTGAGCAGCTCTGCCAAGGACTTTAATCCTTTCTTGAGGGAGCTTGCAAGAAGATCCTGAAGACTGACATGTCACCCAGTGCTAAAAGAGACTAACCTTTTTTCTCTACCCCGGTACACATAGATGCAACTATGAGGGAGCACCTGGAGTATTAGACCCAATGTTTTCCATGGAAAGTGAGTGATAGATATCTGACGTAAAGTAGCTCAAGTAAAAAGGGGAATGTCCTGGCTGGTGGCTCAGTGGATGGGCACTGGCCTGTGAACCAACCCAAAGGTCGCTGGTTCGATTCCCAGCCAGGACACATAACCAGGTTGCAAGCCAGGTCTCCAGCCAGGACCATAGCTGGAGGCAGGTGAAAGGCAACCATAAAATGATGTTTCTCTCATTCCTCCTCTCTACCTCTCTCCCTTCCTCTCTTTCTGAAAATAATAAATAAAATCTTTTTTGAAAAAGGGGGAGTTCATAGCAGCACTATTTATAATAGCCAAGTGCTGGAAACAGCCTAAGTGCCCATCAGTGGATGATTGGATCAAAAAACTTTGGTACATTTACATAATGGAATACTATACAACAGAAAGAAAGAAGGAACTCCTACCCTTTGCAACAACATGGATGGAACTGGAGAGTATTATGCTTACTGAAATAAGCCAGTCAGTGGAGGACAAATACCATATGATCTCACCCATTACAGGACAATAATGAACCAAACTAACAACAAGCAAAACAGAACCAAATATATGAATACAGTGAATAGGCCTTCAGTGGTCAGGGGGAAGGGGGTTGGGGGGAGGGGGTAGGAAGAGGCAAGGAAGGGGAGCAGTTTAGACGAGAACCTAGTATAAAGGAACCATGGACATGGACAACAGGTGGGATTGACTTTGAGGGGAATGGGTGGGTGGGGAGGGAGACAGAGGGGAGCAAAAAGGGGATGGAAGTAATACAACAACAATAAAGTTTTTTTAAAAAATGGGGAGGGAATGCTGCTGCCTTGTATACTGAAAATTCAAGTGAACAAATCTTCCCTAAGGCACAACCAGATCCAGGGGTTCAAAAGATGCCACCTCTCCTCTCTCCTTTCCTCTCCTCTCCTCTCCTCTCCTTTTCTCTCCCTTCCCCTCCCTTCCCTTCCCTCCCTCTCTCCTCCCCTCCCCTCTTCTCTCTTCTCTCTCCATCTCTCAGCAATGCCTTTGTTTTAGTCTTAGCCCAGGTGGCCATTGGCAATCTCACACCTATATAAGCATTAGTGCCTATGCCTGAAGAAAAAAAAAAAAGGTCAGTCAAGAAGGGCCAAGGAAGGTGCTATTCCAGAGGAATAGCAGGCATGAAGGCCTAGAGGCAGGAAATAGGTTGATGTAGCTAAAGATGAGAAAGCAAGCCAGGCTGAAGCAAGCAAGAGGAGAGGGTGGAGGACTGAAGAAGCTGAGGTTGGAGAAATGGATGGGGTCAGGTCATGAACAGCCTTGAAGTCCCCAGAAGGAGACGAAATGTTATTCTCAGCGCAATGGGAAACCAAGAACGGTTTTAAGCAGGGTAGTGACATATTCTGATTTATGTTAAATGATCATTGAGGCTCTATGGTTTTCGACCTGGGGATGGGGTGAGATGGGATGAGGCAGCATCACTTCCTACTCAGGCAGATGTTTGGGAGTGGAGGCATTTACTTAGGATACTACTGGGAAGAGGCTAGTGATGCTGAACATTCTGAAATGAACAGGACAACCTGACTAATGAAGTTTCAACAATAAATAGTTATTATTTGATGCTCCAAATGCAAGCATCACTCACTTGTTAGTTGCTGTAGGGAAAATGGATTGCAGCTGGGCAAGAGTGGCCACAGGAGATGGAAGGTAGTGGCCACTCAGGTGGAAGCTGAATCCACTTGCTCTTGCTCCCAGCTTGGCCACTTGGCTGATCTTCTGAAAAATAAACTGAACAGTCAATGGAATCTTAGCTGATATGAAATTTAGAAGCCAAGGAATACAGAAGATACTTCACAACAAGCAATAAGGAGATTTTATAGGTGAAAGGGGAAGTGTCCCCTGTATGCTGCCCACAGCCCTGAAAAGCCTGGTGAGAGATCACAGCTTTGCAGCTCCTTCCGCTCCCAGGGCAGGGAATCCCATAGACCCAGGCCAGGAGCAACTTGGGTACACAAAGTTGGGAAGATCCAGGCTGCACACACACAGCAAGCAGTGCTCCCATAGATGCAGCAGCAAATGCCAACTGGCAGGTATAAAATAGACAGGGGGATGTTAAGAATAGTGTTAGGAGGGAGGAGGGAGAAGCCAAAGAACACAGAGGCATGGACCCATGGATATGAATTATGAGGGTTGGGAATGTTGGAGGGAAGGTGGGTATTGGGTGGAGGGGAGCAAAGGGAAAATAATTGGGATAACTGTTATAGCATAATCAATAAAATATACCTAAAGAAAGAATATATAGGAAATGGAGAAGCCAAAGAACTTATATGCATGACCCATGGACATGAATTAAGGGGGGATTGCTGGAGGGAAGGGTGGTACTAGGTGGAGGGAGGCAAAGGGAAAAACTGGGACAACTTTAATAGTATAATCAATAAAATATACTTAAAAAAAGAAAAAAAAGATGCTCAAAATCACTAGCCATCAGAGAGATACAAGTTAAAAAACCACTGTGAGTTATAACCTCACACCTGTCAGAATGGCCATCATTAATAGATCAACAAACAAGTGCTAATGAGGATGTGGAGAAAAGGGAACCGTAATGCATTGTTGGTGGGAATGCAAACAGGTGCAGCCACTGTGGAAAACAGTATAGAATTTCCTTAAAAAACTAACCATGGAACTGCCTTTTGACCCAGCAATTCCACTGCTGGGAATATACCCTATGAATCCCCAATCACCAAGTGAAAACAAACTTATGCACCCCTATGTTCATAGCAGTACTATTTACAATAGCCAAATGCTGGAAACAGCCTAAATGCCCATCAGTAAATAAGTGGCTCCAAAAACTATGGTACGTTTACACAATGAAATACTATGCAGCAGAGAAAAAGAAGGTATTCCTACCTTTTTCAACAGCATGGATGGAACTGGAGAATATTAAGCTAAGAGAAATATGCCAGGCAGTGAAAGATAAATACCATATGATCTCACCTAAAAGAGGAATCTAATGAACAAAATAGAACCACAAACATGGTAACATGGAACAGACTGACATTGACCAGAGGGGAGGGTAGAGGGGGATAATGGTGGAAAGAAGGTGAAGGGATTAGACAAAGAACATGTATGAGTGATCCACAGACATGGACAACAGTGTGGGAACTGACTATGAGAGTGGGGCATGGGATGGGTGGAGGAGGGCAAAGGGGGAAAATTGGGACAACTGTAATAGAATAATAATTTAAAAATGAAAAACAACCCACTGGAAACAAACAAACAAAACAAGTAGCCACTGGATAAGAAGTGACTAGAACTTCCTAGGTGGAGATAAGTGTATCTTAGACAACGGTGTTGGGCAGCAGATGTGGTAAAACAAGGATATAAGTTTGCAGCTAGAGCTGCTGATAGATTTGATGTAGGGGTGAAAAAGAGGTGAAGGATAACTCCTATATTTGGGGCTTTGCTAACTGGGTAGATGATGGTGCCATTCACTGAGGTGGAGGGCAGTGGACCATTTCATCAACTTACCTCAACTTCTCTCTTCTCTATCTTGAAAGCATGCAGTTTATTATTGCATGTCAGGCTAACCCAGGCTTCTTAAGGAAGTGACAGACCTGCATGACCTGGGCCAAGTTGCTTTACCTTTCAATTCTCATTGCCCTCATTATACCACCAGGTGTATACAACAGCCTGGAATGGCTGTAAGGTTAAATGAGTTGCTAGAAGTAGATGCCTGGAACCTTCCTGACACATTCTAGGTCTTCAGTGACTGTCTTCCCTCTCTGCTTCCTCTTTCTGTCTTTTGAACAACTTTCTGACAGTCTCTTAAATATATACTCACTGCTTAGCAAGCCCATTTTCTTTCGTGATTTAAACTCTTAGTTGTACAGTGATAACTTCCAACTTTACAGCTCCAGCTGGGACATCTCTTATGAATTCTAACACTGTATTTCCAAATGTCTCCAGGGTTTCCTTACCTGAATTTACCTAGAGTAGTTTCCTATGTGACTTATTTATCTAAGAGATGCATGCCTGAAGACTCAACATTATCCAAAGTGTGCATATCCTAGAACATTTTTTTCCTAAGAATAAACATAGGGAGGATAAGTTATGTATCTGTTAAACTTACGTGCTTTTTGCACATTTTTGCATTAAAACTGCTCTGTATTTTCTCAAAGTCACTTTTTAAAACATTTTTCAGAGTGCTTTCTCCTAAATTTATAGCATAGCATATGTCTCATTTACTTGCCTTCTTAGTAGCTTTTTAATCACATCTAACTCTTGTTCTAAAGTTACTGTGAGCTCTGGGCCCACCGTCAGTCATTTCAATGATACTTACACAAGCATCCTCTATGAGTCTTGACCTCTGTCCTCTGGACCCTTGCCTTTCTAGGGCCCAGCTCCAGCTGGACTTTTCCACTCATTCCTGTTTACAGCCTGCCAGATCCAGCTGAAGGGCTTCCCACAACGTGGCTCCTGATACCCTCTTGACAGATGTTGCTTTCTATTCTCAGATGGGACCATGAGGCTACTTCCCCTCATGCACCTCATTTTTTATTCTATTTCCCATTCCACACAATGGCTAACCCAAATATTCCTCTCTCTGAAGTATCTGATCACACTCCTACATCTCTACCCTCACTAGATTGAAACTCCCAGTTTCCAAACAAAATAAGTGTTCCAGGTAAAAATTCCCTCCACCTCCCTCTAAAATCACCAGTTGTCACCTCTTTCTCTCTTGTTCAGATGAGATGTTCTCTCCTCTCAACCCCCCGCTTCCACCCCTTCACCTTCCCTAATTACTTTGTTCTCTACAGCAGCCTGTCTACCCTCATGTCAGCCTCACCCTTCTTACTGATCACAGGCTTTCCTACATAATCCTCACCCTAAAATGTCACTCTCCCCCTGATCCTGCATTCTTTCTGAGCCACTTCCTTCCCCTTCCCCTTCCCTTTTTTAAAAAAAAATTATTCTTATTTTTAAAAATTACTTTTTAGGCCCTGGCTGTTGGCACAGTGGCTAAGGTGCCGGCCTGCCAACCCAAAGGTCACTGGTTTCCCCTCTTTCTAAAAAGAATAAATACAATCTTTAAAAATAAATAAACAAATAAATAAATAACTTGCTTTTTAGAGAAAGGGGAAGGAAGAGAGGCAGAGAGGAAGAGAGACTTCAATGTATGGTTGCCTTTCACCTGCCTCCAGCTACAGACCTGGCTGGAGATCTGGCTTGCAACCTGGTTATGTGCCCTGGCTGGGAATCAAACCAGCGACCTTTGGGTTGGCAGTCTGTCTAGCCCCTTCCCTTTGCCATCAAACCTCCTTTATAAAAATTTTTACTTATTTTTTAAAAATGTTACATGCCCATTAAAGAAGTTTTGGAAAATACTGAGAAGAGGAAAGAATAAAAATAAATGCCACCTATAGTCATGTCCTATGTTTTAGACAGAGAAACATTTTTATATTGTATTCATTCTACCTCCCAACCCTACCCCATCAAGGTGCTTTAAGAATCAGTATATGTAATTACCCTGTAGTTTCAATGGTCTATCCAGCTATTAAACTTATAACCTAATGTTATAACATAAACATTTTTGTCACTACCTAGGCCTCGCAAACATAATTTGTAATAGTCAGTATTCTAGCAAATGAACATACCATAATTTACTTAACCATTCCTTTATTGTTGGACATTTAAGTGGTTACTATGTTTTTACAGTTGTAAATGGCATAGCAATTATTAACAGTAGACAACTGGCCCAAAATGGAGATAGTTATGCTAAGCCCCATGTCACCAAACCAGAACAACTTAATTATAGTTTTGGCTCTCTCAGAAATGAACTCTTAAACTAGTCAATCAGGAATTGCCTGATCAGCACTAGTGAGGTAATCTGCCTGGTAGAACCCTGCCATCTTGTAAAGGAAAGTAACTGAAATAATGAGTCCACCTTTTTGCTTAGCATAACTTCTTTTTCCCGCACTTTTCTGCTTATAAATCTTCCATGTGGCCCTGGCCAGTGTAGCATTGTTTTGTAACTGAGGGATTGTGGGTTCCATCCCTGACTGGGTCAGTGAGCTCATCATTGTGATTGCCTTAGCCTCCATGTGGTACTGATGATGACTTATTTACTCATCCTGTTTAAAGCTTCAGGTCTATATGTCCAACATCTATTATAAATCTCCATGTAGAGATCTGTTAGGCCCTTCAAATTTAAAAGTCTCAAACCAGCTCTCCATCTTCTCCCTTTCCAAATCTTCTCCACTCCTGTGATGGCAGCACAGCTCCTCAGCACAGTCACCTGGCCCTCATCCTTTCTGCCATATTTAATAGGTCACTAAGTCTTGATTTTCTGTGTGGAGAACCCCCGACCCACAGAGATCCTCTGGTGCTAGGGGAGAGAAAGCCAGGTAATGTCCTAAAGACAAGAGCCCTGAGCTCCTTTCTCCAAAGGTATTTATTGAGTAACAATGGTGGGCGGTGCATGTACATTTTGTGTGAAGGAAGAAGCTTTTATAGAATAGGAGTTACTATGTTTCTACAACAATGAAAGGAACACAGAGGTCTTGTCCCATGACATGGTCAGCTAGACAGGGAGGCACCAAGGACTCCAGGTGGCTCCTTAAAAATAGGAAGGATAAGGAAGGTTTAACATCTGCTGTGATTACGAAAAACAAGTCAAGGAAGTTTGCTAGCTTCAAAGATTGTATCTCATGGCCAAATTCTCACCAGGGTCCCCTGATCACAGCATAGGGGCTTGTATGGCCTTCTTGTTGTTCCGGTTGGGTCTTACAGACTTAGCCTAGCCCACTCTGGACTCCACACCCTGCTGCTCTTTTGAGAGGACCCAGACATTTCTACATCCTCAATACATATCGGATCCATCCCTTCCTCTCTGGTATAATTCCTCTGTCACTTCTGTCTCGGCAGCAGCACTCCTTCCAACAGGTCTCCCTCCCTCAGAAATGTTTCAGAATTCAACCAGAGGAGGTATTGCAGGGAATTGGCTCAGGAAATTGTGCCCCTCCCCTTATTGTGGGATCTGGATAAACAGTACCCTGTAAGGCTGTCTTTATCTCATACTGTAACCTGAAGTTACAGTTTTCCAGGAAGAGAAGATCATTGTGAAGTGGGGAGATGGAAAACAGGCTGGCACCCATGAATATGGACAGGAGCCCCAGAAGGAAGACTGATACCATGTTTATTCTTTTGCCTTTGTCTCTGGTGATGCTGAAGATGAGATAGCATCATTCATCACTACTACCTGGAGGGATCTTTCTGAGAACCAAGTTTTTAAACCCCTTCTGTGACACCCCATTGCCTCGAGACCTATGCAAATGACAGCACAGAGGGCCCCTAGGTCTCTGCCTGCCTCCTTGGCTTGGTGGCTTGTCATTCATTACCTCTTCCTTCCCCTTCTTTTTTTTTTTTTTAAAGATTGTATTTCATTATTTTTAGAAAGAGGGGATGGGGGAGAGGCAGAGAGGGAGACAGACATCAATGTACGGTTGTGTTTCACCTGCCTCCAGCCACAGACCTGACTGGAGACCAGGTTTGCAACCTGGTTATGTGCCCTGGCTGGGGAATTGAACCTGCGACCTTTGGATTCGCAGGCCAGCGCCTTAACCACTGTGCTACCAGCCAGGGCTTCCTTCCCCTTCTTACCTCCTTCTTTTTGCCTTGTGATTTACTTACACACACACACACCACTCAAGTCAGATAAAACTACAGTAGAAAAAAATTAGCCATACTATCTGGGACCTGGTTTATTCAAACTTAACAGCATTTCTGAAGTTTACCTAACTTCACTCTAAAAGAGAACAATCAATTGAACACCGGCCTGTGAACCAAAGTGTTGCAGTTCAATTACCAGTCAGGGCACATGCCTGGGTTGCAGGCCAGGTTCCCAGCTAGGGGCATGTGAGAGGCAACCACACATTAATGTTTCTCTCCCCCTCTTTCTCCCTCCATTCCCCTTCCTCTAAAAATAAATAAATAAAAATCTTAAAAATAAAAACAAAAACAAACTTTAACATCAGAAATTGTCTTTAACCCAGTAATCTTATTTCTAGGCATTTGTTGTAAGGAAATAATTAAGGGTATGAACAAAGATTTACTAACAAAAATGTTCATTGTAATGTTGCTTAGGGATAATTGGAAACAATCTACATGTCTATCAAAGAGAATTGGTTTGAACAATTGAACCACCTGTCAATGGACAACTATTAGTAGTTAAAAATTAAGTTGTACATGTGGGTTTATTTATCTGTTAAGATATTCATGATTTATTATGGGATTTTAAAAGCAAGTTACAATATAGTAGGTACAGTATTATGCTATTTTTATATAAAAATGTGCATGATATATGATAGAGGAATGTCTGGAAGGATATCCATCAACTATTAATGGTGTAGTGGAATATTATCATCTTCTTTACTTTCTGATTTTTTAACTTTTCTAAATGTACAAAAATATTTGATGATATTTTTTTAATGAGAAAAATGTTTAAGGAACTTGCATTTAATTCTCTAAGCCCTTCCCCTAGCTCCATTAATAGGCGTAAATACTTTTGGATCAAAAGGAAAAAGAAAAAAATGACCAAGTATTAAGACTTATGGTTCTATGGGCATGTATTACATGCATGGTCACAGTTGTCCCCACTTTTATTGATGAAAAAACTGAGTGTCAGAGAAAATAAATTGCACTTGTTCTGAAGTTACACAGCTCATGACAGAGCCTGTCAACAGGTCCACCCAACTATAAGCTCTGGACTTTCCACTGCATCATATAGCAGGGGCCCCCCTCTTGGGAGTACCCACCTCTAAGGCCATTGCCCATACTGAGAAGAGTAAAAACAAACTAGTTCCTGATGTCAAAGCCCACTAGAGGCCAGGAACCCTTGCATTAGTAGGAACTGGATCGAAGCTGTGGGGTGTATATTGGCTTTGCACTGTGGTTAATGAATAAGAGGCTATTTGAGTATTGTATTGACCTAACAAGGTCCACAATGAAGAAGGACAACAAATACCATGTAATCCCTGAGAAGAGTACTGGATTAGGATATTGGGTCAACCATTGGTTGACTGGATTATCTTGGGCAGGTCGTCTAATTTTTCAGAACTGTTTATATCATTGAAAGAAAGTGGGTATTGGCCATGCCCAATCTTTAAGGACACTTCAATCTCCAACACTTCACAAGTTTATAAAAGATATACATCCCACAGCACGTAGGAATGCCATCTTTTTAAGAGAAGGGGGAGAGAAACATGTTTCTAGTGCCTTGAAGACTTCAGTTTCAACATCCCTCAGAGAGGGAGCAAGAGATTTCCTTATTCTTATTTTCAAGATGAGGCAACTGGTTTTTAGAAAAATTACAGGGACCATTTCCCAAGCTTTTGAGCAGCTTCCTGGCTGAAACTTCATACCATTTTCCCCCTCCTCTCCCCACATTTTTCTTGTTCTTTTTAAGAATCTGTGCTTTTCATGATAACTTTCCAGTTATCTAGAAATTAGTGAGGGATAAATCAATGCTTTCTCTAATAGATCCACAGAAAGTCTCTGCCCAGCTCAGCTGCAAGTCCTTTAGACTGGCTCAGGAGATGCAAGACCAAATCTTCCTTCAAGGGACATTCCTCAAAACTTTATTCTTTACTTGCCACAACAACAACAACAGCAAAAAATAAAAATAAAAAAAATACAGGCCATAATCTCCACCTAGGAATCTTTAACAGCCTTTCTTCTCTGTGTGCTTTGAGTACCTGGTACCTAGAGCGTGGGACTTACACTTAATACTGCCAGGATACTGCTTGGGGTCTCCCAGCACTTCTCAACTGTGTTTTGAAAGTAAAAATAATTAACACACTTTATGACTATTGAAAAGTGGCAAGGGCATGCTCATAAACAAAGAAAATGACTTCAGAAATGTTGTCCTCTGTTCATTTTTCTACTACTCAGAAGATACTGGAGTCGTTTGGAAGTGGGAAAATGTTAACTTCTACCCACTCCTTCTCTGCTAACTCACCCTTGCATTCTCATACTTGTGTCCCACCTTCTTCCCGTCTCTCCTTACCCACCCTCACTCTTACAGTACCAACAGGAACTGCTCAGTTTACAAGTAAGCAGTAATTACTAGCAACAGGCATAACCGGTGTTAAACCCTGGAAGATAAAACCCTCATTCCTGCTTCTACTGCATTGCAGACAGAGTTAATTGTTAATTGTCTCTTCTTTTTTGCTCATAGCTGAGCTTCCGCTGAAAGAAAATGTGCCAGAGTTGCAGCCTCTTCATGAGAATGGGTCATGCAATTGGGTTTTGGGTCTGTTAATCTGGCAGATGTTACCACACACATGCTTTGAGTGGCATAGTCATCAAGTGGGATGAAGATACCTCCTAACAGGTTTCATGAAGATAAAGTGAAAGTGCCTCGCTGTCAGCCGTGCTGGCATGCAGTAGGTGTTCAGCAGTGTGACTTCCCCATTCCCGTTTTGGGTCTGTGTATGGGAAGTACTGATTAGGGTGAATTTATTTAGAAAATATCCACTCTTTGGGAGCAAAACCCATGAGGACCAGCATCTCCGGATGAAGAAAGCCATGTGCAAAAGGCCACACCCTCTCAGCTGGCTTGCGAAGGTGTTGGTGAGGTAACTTGGGAAGTGCCCATGTTAGATTGAGGGCCAGGTGGCTCTTCAGAGACTGTTCCTAATTAAAGTTTAGCCTCCTGCCTAGGACCCCACCTATAGTGCAGGAACAAGGGTGTATGCCTGGCAGTGCAAGCCACTGACCAGGGCTGTGGCTCAGCCAGTATATTGTTGCATGGTGTTCTGAAGTGACAATGCAGTCTGTTTGCAGGATGTAAGTGGGTGATTTAGAGAGGAAGGACCTGTCAGTGTTTCTCCAGCCCTGCTGGGAACATGCCAGAGAGGCTTCCCTCTATAGTGTATATAAACCATCAGGCTTCTGATTTATACATCAGTTGCTTGTGCATTGGGTTGGTCTGAGTCAGCCCGCAGGCCTGAGTGACCCTGGGTTCTCAGGAAAGCTTGAATATGTGACCTGCAAAACTCAGACATTCTTGACATCTCTTCATAAACCAGCACCGCTGACTCCAACCTCATTCACCACCATGAGTATGAGATGTGGGTTTGGAGGTCCTACCTGTCTTCCCTTCTTATCTTTTAGATTCTTTTTGATGAGATGCATAAGGTAAGCTGTGTGCTAGGTACTTTTGTGCAGGATTTCATATTACCCTCACATCCTCACTGGGGCCTCAATTTATCAATGAGGAAGATAGGATTGGGAGAGAGTGAGTGGGAAGCCTTTTTTGTCACGCAGCTGATGGGGGGTGGAGGTGGGATTTCAACCCAGGTTGTTTGAGCCCACAGTTGGCATTTTAGGCCACAGAACCATAGGGATTCTTGGAGGAGATGGCACTTTGGATGTCATGGGACGGATTTGCCCCAAGAATATTTTGAGTACTGACAAATTAGCTCTAAACATTCCGAATTTTCTCATGCATTGCCTAAATATGATTGATGAAAGTAAGAGAGGAAAAGAGGTCCCAGATGTAGGGTAATTAAACAGACAGGCTGCCCAAAGGTGACCTGAGACTACTGGGTGGACTGGCAGTGACAGATGCCATCCAATTTATAGATGAGACAGTGGAAAGGGCTGAATGGACAGAAGGCCAAATATGTAATTCACAATTGTTGCTTTTATTGCTCTTGCTCCCACTTTCTTGGCCCATCAGACACACTCCTATTCATCCTTCAAGCCCCAGACAGGATGCAACCTCCTCTGAGAAGTGACTTCCCCGGCAGAGCTAATTTCTCCCTCTTTTGCTTTCTTGGTGCCCACTGATTGAAGGTGAGAGCTGTGTCTTCTTCTCTGAAGCCATGTAGGCTCGACACAAACCCTGGCTATTAGACCTCAGCAAGTTTCTTAATCTTGCTTGTGCCTTAGTTTTCCTCATCTGCAAAATGAAAATAACAGCCCGGGGTTGGCTGTGAGCCTTAAATGAGAGAAGGAATACAAAGTGTGTAGCGCAGGGCTGGGCACATACTGAGAACTCATCAGTGTTGTTTATGACAAGGTGGGGCAAAAGTAAGTTTACAGTTGTTCCTATGGAAAATAATACAATAATGAGTAAATAATAATATAAGAACAAACTTTGTGTTTTTCGTACTCACAACTGTAAACCTACATTTGCCCGGCCCTGTATTTGGAACACTGGGCTTTGGCAGCATATCAAGTAGATGTATATTCAGAATTTGTGGAAGGGAGGAAAGATAAAGGAGAAAGGGGAAGAGAGAGACAAACCAACTTGCTGCAGAGATCATTTCTAACCAGGTCAGAGCCAGCCTGATAGTTTGGAACTGTGGTTGCTGCACAACTTTGCTAAGTACACACCCCACCTTCTCAGGTCAAGACTTGGTATCTGTATTTCTCATTCCTCAGAGACTTAATACTGGGCACACACCTCACCCAGCTCTGCTGCAAACAATATCTCACCTGTCTGACCTGTGCTGATCTAAAATCAATCCTACATCTCTGCCCTGACTCACTCCTGTCAGGAGGAGGGGCTCCAGGAGGTCTGGTACCACCCTTTCTTGGCTCGCCTGATGGTGACTCCATGCGGGTAGACTAGGGAAAGCAGACAGCTGAGTTTTGCAGCGTCACTTAGGATCTGCTCTGTGTATGGCAAGATAAGGTCCACAGCAAGCAGTCATAGCACTGACAGGAGACATTGCCCCCAGGTGTCCAGTAGTTCTGGGGCTGCACCAATCACCTGGCATTCATTTCCCCAGGACCACTCCTTACTGCATTCTCAGGAGGTGGTGCTACTGCTGTCCTCCTCTGACAGAAAGGAGCCGGTGCTGTCTCATCGGTGGCCATGTGACCATTGAGCACCACGAATGAGGCTAGTCTGAATTAAGGTATGCAGTAGATGAAATTAATTTCATCTGTTGCTTTTTACATTTTTAGTGTGGTTACTAGAAAATTTAAAATTTAACATGTGACTGGCACTGTGCTTCTGTTGGGAAGCACTGGATTAGAGGGTTACCCTAAGCCAGAATGCAGATTCAGACCCGGGACGCGCTGTCTCCAAGGCCTTGTTCTTTAGTCCTGCACTGAAACTTTACTTCTATATTGGTTCTAGAGTTGCCCCCACATGTGATGGGCATGAAACATAAGTGTTCCTTGGGTGGAGTTCCCAGGTAGAGGGGAAATACTTCTCCCTCTTTCTACAAGTGTGTGCAGCTCTGTGTGTGTGTGTGTGTGTGCATCTGCATGCATGTGTGCAAGCCTGAGTACTGGGAGTAATGCTGTTTTATGGACAGAAAATTATGGTGCACCCAGTGCCTCAGGCCCCTACCGTGTAATGGCAGAACTGAAATTTAAGGCAGCTCTGTCTGACCCCAAAGACTCACCTGTTCTCCCTGCTACCTCACCTGGAGCTCACATACTTTACAATCTAGGGCACACAGTGGTGGCTTTGTTATAATTATGGTGATCACTTGAAATTCCACAGGGAGGCTGGGCTCAGGTTGTTTGAGATTGGGCTGAAACTCAGATCCCTGGGCAGTGGTAAACAAGCTTCATTGTATTAGGTTCAGGGAGTGATGCCACCTGGAAATTCAATGATGTCAGGTAAAGAGAAAGGCAAGGAATTCCCTCATGTCAGAATTGAAACTTACTTGATGCATTTTCTCAGCCTCAGTGTCTCCTCCCGTTTGGACCCCTCTCCATTCCTGTGTCTTTCATCCTTTCCAATCTCTTCCCCTACATCACTCCAGCTCTGTAATGTTTGTTCACTTGTGGCTCAAATCTTTGTTTTTGAATGTTGAGTTTTCATGCCCAAGTCTGGTTTCTATACCCACTTTCCTAGTGTTGTTCCTATGTGAGAACAATGCCTAATGCTCATCTCTCAGGAACTGGGATCGTTAGATTTGGGTTTGTAAATCAAGCCTTCAAAACTGTTATTGGCTTGCAGAAATTGTTAGGGACTGTAGTTTATTAATCTAATTAGTTTTATTAACACTTGATTCCACAGAGCTTGACACAGTTCCTGTGGAGGTGTTCCATAAGCCCTCCATGTACATAGTCTCCTGTGAGAGGGGAGCTATGATGAGCCCATTTTACAGATTTGGCTATCGGGGCTGATAGTAGTTAAGTGACTTTCCAAGTGTATTCGGTTGGTAATTAAAAGTTACAATTAGGCTACTGCTAAAATGCTTAGTTTGATAAAAAGACTCCTAAACTAGAATGTTTCTGTACTGGTTCTGCCACTAATTCATTTATAATTTTTATTTAGGCATTCCATTTTCCTACACCTCAGTTTTCTTGCCTGAGATTGCCGATTAGATTCACTAAATTCCCATTAAGGGAACTTTTCAATAAGTCCATCTGTTTTTTAAGGTGTATTTTATTGATGATGCTATTACAGTTGTCCCAATTTCTTTTCCATTTGTCCCCCTCTGCCCAGTACCCTCTTCTATCCAGCAACCCCATTCCGCTTAGTTCATGTCCATGATTCATGCATTTAAGTTCTTTGGCTTCATCCTTTCCTATATTATTCTTAGTACCCGCTGTCTATTTTATACCTACCAATTATGCTTCTTAATCCCTGCACCATTTCCCCATTTTTCCCCCTTCCCCCTCACAGTTGATAACCTCCAAATGATCCCCATACCTATAATTCTGTTCCTATTCTGTTTTTTTTTTTGTTTCATTTGTTTTTATTTTTTTGATTCTGTTGTTGATAGTTGTGAGTTTGTTGTCCTTTTTTTTTAAGATTTTATTTCATTATTTTTTAGAAAGAGGGGAAGGGAGAGAGGTAGAGAGGGAGAGAGACATCAGTGTGTGGTTGCGTTTCACCTGCCTCCAGCCACAGACCTGACTGGAGACCTGGTTTAGCAACCTCGTTATGTGCTCTGGCTGGGGAATCGAACCTGCGACTTTTGGGTTCGCAGGCCGGCGCCTTAACCACTGTGCTACCAGCCAGGGCTGTTGTCCTTTTAATGTTCATAGTTTTCATCTTACTTTTCTTTAATAAGTTCCTTTAACATTTCATATAATAATGGTTTGATGACGATGAACTCCTTTAGCTTTACCTTATCTAGGAAGCACTTTTTCTGCCCTTCCGTTCTAAATGATAGCTTTGCTGGATTGAGTAGTCTTGGTTGTAGCTCCTTGCTTGCCATCACTTTGAATACTACTTGCCAGTCCCTTCTTGCCTGCAAAGTTTCTTTTGAGAAATCAGCTGATAGTCACCCCTTTGTAGGTAACTCTCTTCTTTTCTCTTGCTGCTTTTAAAAGTCTCTCTTTATCTTTAACATTTGGCATTTTAATTATGGTGTGTCTTAGAGTGGTCCACTTTGGGTCTAGTTTGTTTGGGATTGTCTGTGCTTCCTGGACTTGTATGTCCATTTCCTTCACCAAATTAGAGGCATTTTCTTTCATTATTTTTTCACACAATTTTTCAATTTGTTGCTCTTCCTCTTTTCTTTCTGGCACCACTATGATTCAGCTGTTGGCACATTGAACGTTGTCCCAGTGATTCCTAAGCCTTTCCTCATTTTTTTTCAATTCCTGTTTCCTCATTCTGTACTGGTTAATATTTCTTTCTTTCATATGTTCCAAATTGTTGATTTGAACCCTGGTTTCCTTCCCTTCACTGTTGGTTTAGTGTCAACTTTTCTTCATTTCACTTAGCATAGCCTTCACTTCTCCCCTTATGCATTTGCCATACTCAAGCATGTCTCTGTCAAGTCTTTGAGCATCATTATCACCAGTGTTTTGAACTCTTCATCAGTTGGGTTGGCTATCTCCTTGTGGCTGGCTTAGTTCTCCCACTGGAACCTTGATCTCTTCCCTCTGTTGGGCCATACTTCCCTGTCTCTTCAATTTGAAAGTTTCCTGTGTTTGCCTCTGTGTATTAGGTAGAGTCATTGCACCTGTTACATTGTCAGGGGCAGAGCCTTAGGTATTCATTGGTATGGGGCAACCGATTTTACCATCCTTATAGTGCTGTATGTGCAGGAGGGGCCTGAGAGGAAACAATGCCACTTGCTCAGCACTCACCCCACTTCTGGGCACTTCTCTCACTTCCCATATGTGCCCCTCTCGCTGTTGCCCTGGTTGTGCTTCCCAAGGAGGGTGAGTTTATGGACATTCTAGGACCATGGGGGCCCTCTAAACAGATGGACTCTGCTGAGAGACCAGCAGTTTGTCCTGTCACCCCAACCTCCCACCGATTTTGACAGTCAGAAACAATGTGGCTTTAATTAGTTAATTAATTAATTAACTACAATAACCTGATACTAAGGTTTTAGCTTCCTTATGAATTTGCTTCTACACAGTCCCATAGAAGGAAGTGTATATTTGGAGTATGAGGCAGGAACTGTTAATAGACTATTTTTTATGCTTAAATGAAGTCTTTGCTTTAAAAAAACCAAAAGAGACTACATAGACCACTTTCTAGCCAGATCCCAAAGTACTTTAGGAATCTCACCAGTTTTTCATGTAGATGATATGTGGTTAGAGCATTTTTAATAATCAAACAAGAATGGTGAACATGGGGATTTAGGCAGGAAGTATGAATTCACTAACTATCATTGTCACCATGACCTGTGACCCCAGGCTCCAAGCCTAGAGTAACTGTTAGTGTGGCCAAGGACGTCAGCTGGATGAAGATGGTAGGGGAAGTAGGGGAATGAGTCAGTCTGCATATTCTGATTCAGGCAGAGCTTAGGAAGCAACCAGGATATAGTCATGCCCTCCTAGGAGCCTTGACCCTATTGTAGACTATGGTTTCTTGGGAAATGATTGGGAAATGTCAATTTGCTTACATGTGTAAGAGATTGCTCTTACATCATGAGATTGCTCATGGGTCTAAGGTTAGAAATATTGGCAAAGCTCATCCAAAGTGCTGACTCAAAGAAATTTATTGTGATTATAAAACTGCTCAAGCTGGCCTTATAGAGCCCCGTAAGTAGCCCATTCTTGCAGCTCCACATACTGAGCCATCCTGGGTCTTTATCGCTACAGAATGGGCCTGCTCCTACCACTGGTGCTCTACATCTTGGCTGCATGCTGCACAGCTACATATGTGCCCCTGGGCACCATCACACCCTTTCCTTTCCACCCCCGTGGCTGCAATGACTCAGATGTCCTGGCTGTGTCAAGCTCTGCCCTGCAGGACATCAACAGAGACAGAAAGGAAGGTTATGTGTTGAGCCTCAACCGAGTGCACGATGTCCAAGAACACAGACAGGCAAGTAACAGTCTGCTATCTGGGGCAGGTGTTTGCACAAGCTGTGTAGTTGGATTAGGAGTTGGAAACCCAGAGACACACATTGGCAGGTGCTTTTCAAGTTGGAAACCTACTGAGAACTCTCTGTTCCCCTCTGCTAGGCTGTGCTACAGACATGCTCTTATTGTTATTAGGAACAAGTGCTAATAGTTTCCTACTCTGACACTTGTTCAGTGCCCCACATTTTATATGAAATCATCACAAACATGATAGCCTTCAGCTAAGCTATAAACCAGGGACTTTGGGGGCCAATCTTTAAATGTTTCTGCTTCATGTGGGATGTGATGCATTTTTTAACCCTTTCCCACAGGGTGGTCTGGGATCTCTGTTCTATCTCACATTGGATGTGTTAGAGACCGACTGCCATGTGCTCAGCAAGAAGTCATGGAAGGATTGTAAGGAGAGGAACCTTCATAATCTAGTAAGTACTTGTTTCTCGGAGCTCTAGGGGAGAAGCCAGGTGTCCTCTGTCTACAGAGTGAAGATGGTTCAATGTGTGGCATCCTTTAAATGTTCTTCTTTATAATCTCTTGGGCATGTTACTCATGTGGTTATTCTAATTCTATTAGACAAATCAGAGGAATTTCTGAGAGTCCCATTGAGATTATGACCCTAGAATTGAAAAGTTGCCCCCAAATTATTTCCTGCTTCCAAGAACCTTCTGTAGGCTCCAAGCCTGGTTTTTAAATTGTGAGAAAAAGAGCTGAGCTCTAGTGCTCTGGATGTGGATTTAAGGGAGACTTTGGAAGCAGTAAAGGGAAAGCTTTTCTATTTCTTTAACTTCACTTTATTCTGTTTTAATGAACACTGATATGAAGTTTGAGGCTGGGGAGAGGAAGAGCTCACGGTATAGGAGCTCTCAGAGGTGCTGTGGAAGGATTTCCTGGAAACATAAAACCTACAGAGGCTCAGAATTGATCCTGTTAAAGATTACCATTGAGTTATTTTCATTAATTGACATAACACTTTTGAATGCAAGATTGTGTTTAGAAGTATTCAATCAAGAAACTTTTCTAGTCATTTAACCAGATTTGTCAAATTTCACCTATCTGATTTTGAAAAGTAATTTCTGAGAGAGTCCCATTTACCCTGTTATGAATGATATTTGTTAAGGTGACACTAACTGGTATAACATACCCTAAAAGTATATGCTGATTCCAACATGATGGAAATTTATTTCTTACTCACGTAAAGTTCAAAACAGAAATTTCTGATCAAGAGGAAGCTTTCTATCAACAGTGACTTGGACACCCAGGTTCCTTCCATGTTATGGCTCTAAACTTGGCCACTTTCAACTACCGGCTTCTATAGTCACAATGGTCATCTGCATCAAGCTATAGAAATAGAAAGAGCATGAAGGACAGGTCACATGTGTGCTATCTTCATGGGCCAGTCCTGCTCACCTTCTTGTGGTTAGGACTTGGTTGTACATGGTCACATCTATTTGGGAGGGATGCTGGGAAATGTAATCTAGCTCTGTCCCAGGAGAAGGTTAAACTGTTCAATGATCAGCTGGCAGTTTCTTACACTCAAAGCTGTCAAAATTGACCTTATGTTTTTCACTACTCAGAAAATGAAATGTCCAATTTTATTTTGGGGGGATTTTTAAAAGTTAGAATTTATTCCACAATATCATAAAATGTATTTGTTGATTCCAGGTTTATGGTGAATGCAAAGCAATATTTTATGTTAACTATCCAAAGAGAGTTCTCTATTTACCTGCTTATAACTGTACTCTTCGCCCAGGTAAGTGAGCAGTTTGGTGTATTTTTTTGTTTGTTTGTTTTTAATGGAAGATGGAAAAATAGAATCAATCAGGGTTATGCCTGGAATGTGTAGGGTTCTTATATTTTTGCTTACTATTCATGCCAAGGCCAAGTATTAATATTCAATGCTTGTTTCTCTTGTGAAATTCAACTTAAACTGCTCTTCTTTCCACAATTAGTCTTCCTAAATCATTTGCAATTGTTTATTTTGCAATAGTTTATTCATGAGTACTACATTAAATCCAAATTTTAGTCTGACATAAGTGGCATCATTTCTACACTGGTGCCTAGGCTCCCTTTCTAGTTATCACTGCCATTACTCCCCTGACTACACCAACTCTGCATTTTATTCAACTGAATATCTCCCTATTTTCTGAATACATATTATACTTTCCAATCTCTATATCTCACTTGTGCCTTCCCTGCTGCTGAAGATGCCCTCCCCTGATACCTCCTGCTCTTGAAACTCATATCTATTCTTTAATGATCATCACCAATGTGGCTTCTTCCACAATGTTCTCTATTCAGGAAAGGAACAAGTTCTCCTATTCTCACTTCTGTAACACTTGAACCTAACCACTCATGAAGCATAGACTATGCAATGACTTGATTTGAAGTCTTCTATCTTATTTCATATAGAATATTGTATACCTTCTTTTTTCTGGCTACAACTCTTCCCCAGTTCCTGTTGAGTATAAAGAATCTATAATATTGTTGAGTAAGTGAGTAAATGGACTAAGAATGAGGCTGACATTTCAAATATGCACATGCATTCATTCTGGGTCCTTTGGAGAGCAAGCATCCAAGTCATAGGAAAATTGAATGTGGCTACCTGTCAAACCATTATGTGCATGTGACCCCCCTAGTGAGTCTTGCCCAGGTACAGACTGATTCCATAGGTCTATGGCAGGGCCTGAGAGTCTGCATTTCTAACAAGCTCCATGTCATAACAACATTGCGGTTCTTTTGAGGGATAACGGAACAGAGCAAATATTTCATTAGCCACAGTTAAAGCTTCCTGGCTGTGAAGAGAAAACTTACTTGAGTTAGAGAACAATGACTAATAAAACAGATGAAGACTCAGAAGTCACAGGTACAAGAGGTATGGGTAGTCGGAAAGTGACATGTGGGAATGGTGCCAGGAGTGACAAGCTGTGGAAGTAGCTCCCCATAAAACACCAAAATATACTCAAAATAAACACACAATTGATCAATTTTTTTTTTTTTTTTAAGATTTTATTTCATTATATCAGAAAGAGGGGAAGGGAGAGAGGCAGAGAGGGAGAGAGACATCAATGTACGGTTGCATTTCACCTGCCTCCAGCCACAGACACGACTGGAGACCTGGTTTGCAACCTGGTTATGTGCCCTGGCTGGGGAATCGAACCTGCAACCTTTGGGTTTGCAGGCCAGCGCCTTATCCACTGTGCTACCAGCTAGGGCTCAATTGTTTTGCTCTGCAAAAACAACTTGCAAGTTTCCAGGTTGACTTTCATACTAGTGTTGCCACCCCCAGATCCTCCCAGTCAGAAATTCTGGCCCTACCATTAGAATGATTATTCTATCTGGTCAAACAGTGACTTCGCTATTCTTGTTTTCTGGCTCACATTTTCTAACCAGAGAGTGTGCTTCCACTTTCATATTTCATTTACTCATTCATTCATTCAACAAGCATTTACCAAACACATTGTCTTGGGCACTAAGGACTAGAAGGTGGGTAAGACATATCGATAATAAAATCCCAAACCTTTTCATTCTATTTTATTATTTTTTAAAGATTTTATTTCATTATTTTTTAGAAAGAGGGGAAGGGAGAGAGGCAGAGAGGGAGAGAGACATCGATGTATGGTTGCCTTTCACCTGCCTCCAGCTATGGACCTGGCTGGAGACCTGGCTTGCAGTCTTGTTATGTGCCCTGGCTGGGGAATTGAACCTGCGACCTTTGGGTTTGCAGGCTGGCGCCATATCCACTGTGCTACCAGCCAGGGCCCCCAAACCTTTTAAAACACCAAGCTACTTTACAGAGGCAATAGTGACAGAAGATACTGAGTTACTAAGAAAGGGAGAAGTTTTTATATCAATATGAACATATATATGTTTTTGAATGAAATTCCTAGCATAATTTGTATGAGGTGAAAAAAATCTTGCTTTAATTTTTTAATAAATTATGAAAGAAATATATGCTAATTGCAGAAATCTCACTCCTGACAGCTAAATTTCATTCCAGGTAATGCTTTTTCCACTCCATCCTTGCTAAAACTATCTTTTTTTTCCCTTAAGTTCCTTCTGTTGTGGTCATATAATTGATAGGACTAAAAATTATTTAAAAGTTTTATTTTTAAACTGTTCTCTTTGGCATCAACAGTTTCTCGAAAAAAGATTGTGAGAATGTGTCCTGACTGCCCCACCCACTCTAGCTTGTCAGGCGAAGGAGTTCAGCAAGCTGTGGAAGAGTCTCTTGCAAAATTCAACAGAGAGAACCCCTCAAAGCAGTATTCTGTTGTCAAAGTCACCTGGTCTACTAGCCAGGTGAGAATGAAATGCCCAATTACAACAATTGGGCAATTGGGCAATGTATTTCATGACCATCACTATGGATTTCTAAACTGAGAGGAGGACATTAAGGCATGTTTTTTTATTAGAACCAAAGAGCCTTTCTTCACTCTTTGGTAGATCTAATGCACATTTAATTGTGTTTCAGTTTCTGCTTTATTCCTTGGGATTTCCACAATAGTTGTGGGATTTGATTTTCTCTCACTGCCCTTGAGGCAAGAACGGAAATGGACTCATAGTCTCCTTGGGTTACTCACCTAAGTGCACTATTTACTGCTACATTCTCATATCTGATTGACCATGTATCTCATTTAGCAAATCAACTTCTGCTCCATGTTAAGGCCTGGAGTGGATGTTGAGTTTTATGGGTTAGGGGAAATGAGGGCTGATTTGTATTTGAATCATGTTGATATCTAACATGTAAAGAAAAACTAATCTAAAAAAAATCTACTTAAAGGAAAATAAGCTCACCCACAAGAGCCCATTTGAATAGTTAAGAAGGGAAGAAAAGTATGCTGATTATGTCATAATACATGGTTTGATTATGGTGGGAATTATAGGGACAACAGGAGACCTGTCATGACAATGACTATGGTTTCTGTAAAGATAATACTACCAAACCTTGACTATTTCTCTACATAGAGAGGTTTAATTTTTGTTTCTCAACTTTTGTCTCATACCAGTGGGTATTTGGCCCTTCCTACTTTGTGGAATATTTAATCAAAGAGTCACCATGTACCAAATCCCAGGCTAGCAGCTGTGCACTTCAGCCCGTTGACTCTGTGGTGAGTTTTCCTAAATGTCTTCATAATTTAAGATTTTTGTTCACAAATCATCTGCATGTACTTATTAAACATAAATTATACTGTATATGAGCTGTTGTAATGCATAAGACACTGTTCTTCCCCTCAAGGATTGTGCTGGCCCAGATGCAATAGTATTTGATTGTAAGTGCAATTTTTATCAGTAATGTTATGCCTTTGTGGAAAATGATCACAGATGCTATATAATATACCTGAACAGGGCCCTGGCTGGTGTCTCAGTGGATAGGTGCCAGCCTGCGAACCCAAAGGTCACTGGTTGGACTCCCAGTCAGGGCATATAACCAGGTTGCAAGCCAGGTCTCCAGCCAGGTTCGTGGCTGGAGGCAGGTGAAAGGCAACCATATGTTGATGTTTCTCTTTCTTTCTTCCTCCCTCCCTGCCCTTCTCTCTAGAAATAATGAATAAAACCTTTAAAATATATATACCTGAACAAATTCAGTTACATTTGGAATATAGTATGGTGTTTCACGCCTTGGGCCAGTCTTGAAGAAAAAAAAAGTCAAACGGGGCATCTTTGGAAGATGCATCCAAGTTGGCGAGGGTGTCTTGAAACCATCTGACACATCCCGTGGGAATGCCAGTTGGCACAATGTGTTGTAACATAGTTGGGGAAAATGCAGCAAAAGTTTTTTCTCCCCTTATTTACTTATTTATAATGACATCTTAAGACATAATTTACACCCCATAAAATTCACCCTTTTAAGGTGTAAAATTAAGTGGCTTTTAAAAAATTTTATTGTTGTTTTGTTACATCCATCCCCTTTTTCCTTTTCTCTGTCCCTTTCCCCACCCACCCACGATCCCTGAAAGTCAATCCCACTTGTTGTCCATGTCCATGGTTCTTCCACATGAGTTCCTTGAATAAACTGCTCCCCTTCTTTGCCTTCTTGTCCCCCCTCCCACCTTCCCCTTCCCCTCTGCCCACTGAAGGTCTATTCATTGTATTTATGTATCTGGTTCTGTTTTGCTTGTTTGTTTTGTTCATTATTGTTCTGAAATGGGTGAGATCATATGGTATTTGTGTTTCACTGACTGGCTTATTTCACTAAGCATAATATTTTCTGGTTCCATCCACGTTGTTGGCAAAGGTAAGGAGTTGCTTCTTTCTTTCTGCTGGGTGGTATTCCATTGTGTAAATGTACCAATGTTTTTTGATCCAATCATCCACTGATGGGCCCTTAGGCTATTTCCAGCACTTGACTATTTATTGTAAATAGCACTGCTATGAACATAGGGGTACATAGGTTCTTATGAATTGGTGTTTCAGGGTTCTTCTGGTATAGTCCTAGCAGTGGAGTTGCTGGATGAAAAGGCAGTTTCATTATTAGATTTTTTAAGGAAATTCCATAGTGTTTTCCATGGTGGCTACACCAGCCTGCATTCCCATCAACAGTGCACCAGGGTTCCCTTTTCCCCACATCCTCGCCAACACTTGTTGCTTGTTGATTTGTTGATGATTGCCATTCTGACAGGTGTAAAGTGGTATCTTATTGTGGTTTTAATTTGCATCTCTCTGATGGCTAGTGATGTTGAGCATTCTTTTTTTTTTTTTTTTCAAATATGACTTTTATTTTAAAAATTTATATTTGAATAGACACAAAATTAGAATGAAATCCATGCAACCATTGCCAGCTTTAGCAGTCACCCTAATTTTACCATTCTTATTTCATCTAGTCCCTCTACTCTTTTTGGTGAAGTCTTTTAAAGCAAACCCCAGGCATCAAATCATTTTACCCTTAAATACTTCAGATAAGGACTAAAACATATGATTGTACCTAATAAATTCAACAATGCATTAATATTATATTATTCCCAGCCCATGTTCAGGTTTCCTCGTTTCACTTTCTACTATTGTTTGAATCAGGATGTAAAGAAGGTCCACACATTGTACCTGTATCTCATTTTATCTATAACAATTTCTCTGACTTAAAAAAAAAAAAAAAAAAAAGTGTCATTTATTGGGTGAAGAAGCCAGGTCATTTTATCATATAGGTTTTTTCCACAGTCTGGATTTGATTGGTTGCATTCTCATGGCGTCATTTTACATGGTCTTCTGTCCCTAGTATTTCCTATGAACTAGTTTATCTAGAAGCGTGATCACATTCATATAACATCTTTTTTGGTGGTATTGTATTTTTCTTTTTATAGCATATCCAGAGGTAAATTCTTTTTTTGCTTTTAATGATGTTACAGTGGAACTGTGAGTCCAAGTATTACCAATTCGATCTATATAAGCTTCTCCACATTTCACCTAAAGCTATTAGCAACTCCTGATGTTTACCCAAGTATTGTACATTATTTCTTTAGGAATTGCAAAGTGGGATTTTATAATTCTCTTTCTTTCTTCACAATTAGTTTCTATGAAGAACTTTCCCTTATCAACTCTCTGGTGAATCTTACAAAAAGATTTTCAGACAAATCAGAATAAATGCTGTTCCTTTTACTTATCAAGGCTAAGATTAAATTACTATTCTTATTAAGTTTTGGGAGGAGATGGGGAAATTTTATTAAGAACTTGTGGATGTTGAGCATTCTTTCATATGCCTTTGGGCCCTTTGTATGTCTGCCTGAGTGAGTTGTCTGTTCAGGTCCTTTGCCCATTTTTCAATTGAGCTATTTGTCTCCTTGATGTTGAGTCACATTAGTTCTTTATATGTTTTGGAGATCAAACCCTTGTCGAGGTATCATTGGCAAATATATTTTCCCATACAGTTGGTTCCCTTTGAATTTTGCTGGTGTTTTCTTTAGCTGAACAGAAACTTTTCAGTTTTATATAGTCCCATTTGTTTATTTGTTCTTTGATTTCCTTTGCCCTTGGCAAAGTATCAGTAAACATATTTCTGTGTAGAATATCTAAAATTTTACTGCCTATATTTTCCTCCAGGACGTTTATGGTGGCACTTCTTATGTTTAAGTCCTTTATCCATTTTGAGTTTATTCTGGTGTATGGTGTAAGTTGCTGGTCTAGTTTTATTATTTGTTGCATGTTGCTGTCCAGTTCTCCCAACACCGTTTGTTGAAGAGACTGTTTTTACTCCATTTTATGTTACTTCCCCCTTTGTCAAATATGAATTGACCATAGAGTCCTGGGTTTATTTCTGGGCCTCTATTCTCTTCTATTAATCTATATGTCTAGTCTTATGCCATTACCAGACTGTTTTGATGATAGTAGCCTTGTAGTATAGTTTGATGTTGGATAGTGTGATTCCTCCTACCTTGTTCTTCTTTCTCAAGATTGCTGTGAGTATTCGTGGTTGTTTTTGGCTCCATATAAATTTTTGAAGTATTTTTTCTATTTCTGTGAAGTATGACATTGGCATTTTAATTGGAATTGCATTGAATCTATAGATTGCTTTGGGTAGTATGAACATTTTAATGTGAATTCTTCTCATCCATGAACATGGTATATGCTTCCATTTGTTTGTATCTTTTTTAATTTCTTTCTTCAATGTTCTGTAGTTTTCTGAGTACAGATCTTTTACCTCCTTGGTTAAGTTTATTCCTAAGTACTTTATTTTTCTTGTTGTTATGGTAAATGGAATTTGTTTTCAACTTCTATCTCTGATGTTTCATTGTTGGTATACAAAAATGCTTTTGATTTCTGGATATTGACTTTATATCCAGCTATTTTGCTTAATTTGCTTATTAGATGGAGTAGGTTTTGGTGGAGTTCATTGGGTTTTATATGTATACTATCATGTCATCTGCAAATAATGGCAGTTTGACTTCTTCCTTTCCAATTTGGATACCTTTGATTCTTTTTTCTTCTCTGATGGTTATGGCTAGAACTTCCAAGATGATGTTGAACAGAAGTGGAGAAAGTGGATAGCCTTGTCTCATTCTTGATCTTAGGGGGAAAGCTTTTAGATTTTTGTCCATTAAGTATGATGTTGACTTCAGGTTTCCCATATATGGCCTTTATGATATTGAGGTATGCTCCCTCTACTCCCATTTTGTTGAGGATTTTTATCATAAATGGTTGCTATACTTTATCAAATGCTTTTTCAGGATCTATTGATATGATCATATGGTTTTTGTCTTTCAATTTGTTGATGTGGTGTAGTACATTTATTGATTTACGAATGTTGTGCCATCCTTACATCCCCGGGATGAAACCCACTTGATCATGGTGCATGATCTTTGTAATGTACTGTTGGGTCCAGTTGGCCAATATTTTGTCAAGGATCTTAGCATCTATGTTCATCAGGGACATTGGCCTGGAGTTTTCTCTGTTAGTTGTGTCTTGACCTGGTTTTGGGATTAGAATAATATTGGCTTTAAGTGGCTTTAAATAGTCTCAGAGTTGTGCCACCACCATCAGTGCCTAATTTCAGAATATTTTATCAGCCTCTAAAGAAACCCCATACCCATTAGCAGTCATTCTCTTTGCCCCTTACCCAAGTCCCTGGACACTATTAATCTATTTGCTCTTGATGTCTTTCCATTTGTTTCAAACTTAATTTCTTTCCATGATGTTTTGTAGTTTCAGTGTGCAAGACCTTCACTATTTTGTACAGCTAAATATTCTCTTTGATGCTACTATAATATACTTTTTATTTTTGGGTTGTTCATTGCAAGTGTATAGAAACACAATTTCATTTGCTTTAGTGACCTGTATCTTATAATTTTGTTGAACTCATTTATTAGTTCTAATAGTTTTCCAATAGATTCCATAAGATTTTCTATATACAAAATCATGTCATCTGCAAATAGAGATAGTTTACCTCTACCTTTCCAGCCTGCATTTATTTATTTACTTATTTATTTATTTATCTATCTACCTATCCTGGCTAGAACTTTTAGAGCAATGTTAAAGAGTGTTGAGGAGAACAGACATCTTTATCTTATTCCTATTTTTATGGAGAAAGCACTCAGTAGTTTATCATTTAATATGACATTAACTGTAGGTTTTTCATAGATACCCTTTATCATGTTGAGAAAGTTTCTTTCTATTGTTAGTTTGTTGAATGTTTGTATCAAGAAAGAGTGTTATGTGTCAAATGTATTTTCTATGTTAACTAGATAATTATGTGATTTTTCCTTCCTTTAATCTATTAGTATTGTATATAACAATAATTGATTTTTGAATGTTAAAACAATCCACTTTAGGGACGAATCCCAATTGGTCATGGTGTATAATCTTTTTTCACATGATGCTGAATTTCATTTGCCAGTATTTTTTTAAGAGTGTTCATTTATATTCAGAAGAGATATTATCTGTAGTTTTCTTGTGCTGTCTCTGGCTGATTTTCATATGATCTAACGTTGGTCTCATAGAATGAGTTGGGAAATTTCCCTCTTTATTTTATTTTGGAAGAGTTTGTGAGGGAATTGATACTGGTTCTTTTTAAAATATTTGATAGAATTCACCATCTGGAACTAGGCTTTTTTGTGGGAAACTTTCTTAATTAATAATTTAATCTCTTATTTTAAGTCTATTTAGATTTTGTATTTCTTTTTCAGTGAATTTCTATAGCTTGTATCTTCCTAGAAATTTGTTCATTTCATCTAAGTTATTTAATTTACCAGCATACAGTTATTCATAGTATTCCCTTTTATTGAATATTTCTGAAAGATTATAAGTGATGTCCCCTTTTTAATTCTAAATTTAGTATTTTGAGTCATTTTTTCTTAGGCAGTCTAACTAGAGCGTTGTCAATTTTATTAATCTTTTGAAGGAATTAACTTTCAGTTTTGTTTATATTATTTATTTTCTTTTTTACTCTCTTTATTTTTTGCCTTCCTTATGCTTTCTTTGGGCTTGGTTTGCTCTTCTTTTTCTAGTTTTCTAAGGTAGAGGTTAGGTTATTGATTTGTAATCTTTTTTCTTTTCAGCAATGTGTAGCCCATAACTGTCACCAGACAGGAACTGGGCATAGAGTGGCTTTGCATTGGGCCAGTCTGAAGAGTGTGGGTTCTTGACTTTGTGCAGGAAAGATTTCACAACATGAGTCCAGGTGATTTTCAGAGTACATTTATTAGCTGGGAACAGTGAAAGAAGGAAGGACTTGGGATGCAAGAAGCAACAGAACAAAGTAATAAACAAAATAGAAACAGAAGCACAGGTACATGGAACAGATTGACAGTTGTTGGGAGGGAGGTGAGGGGGACTGGATGAAAGAAGGGGAAGAGATTAGTCAAAGAACATATACATATATATGATCCATAGACACAGACAGTGATATTGGGATTGTCTGAGGATAAGGAGGTAGGAGCTGAGTGAAGGTGGGTCGGGGGAGGGAAGGTAGGGACAACTGTAATAACATAAACAATAAAAGATAATTTTTTAAATTTAAAATCAAGTAAAAAATAAAATTAAAGCTACTCATTATACGCACATACTCAGTGAAGAAAGAAAAGAAGCAAGAGGAGAGAGCCTAAGCAGGGCTGCTTTGGCTCTCTAGAAATGTTACAGAAAAGAAGTGAGCCAAGGCAGGGCTGCTTTGGCTCACTGGGAAGTCAGAGAAAAGGTGGCCTTGGAGACAGAATCTGGGGGTTAGCCTGGGATGAACTGCTGCTGTTGCAAGTCTTGTGAGACCCTTAGAATTTAGGAGATGCACATCTTTGGGGGAAGAAAGTCAGGGGTATTCTCTTGAGTGAGAGAGAGCACTGATTTGTGATCTTTTTTCTCTTTTTAACTTAAGCATCTACATCTATAAATTTTCTTCTAAACAATTCTTTATCTGTATCTTAAAAAGTTGTGTATATTATGTTTTTGTTTCCATTTATCTCAAAGTATTTTCCAATTTTCCTTGTGATATTTTCTTTGACCAACCAAGTACATAGGAATATATTACCTAATTTCCACAAATTTGTGAAATTCCCCAATTTTCTTCTGTCATTCTAATCTAAAATCATTTCATTGTGGTTAGAGAATGTACTTTGGATGAACTCAATTCTTAAATTTATTGAAGTTTAATTTATAATCTAATAATTATGCCTATCAATTAAGGCTTAACACCCAGATTCTCCTATCATTCCCCATGTTAGTTTTTAGTTATCTTATTTCTATAAGGTTAGTTTAACAAATATGCTAAAGCTACACAATTTTGGAAGAATGACAAGCTTCTCCCACAGAGTTCATCCCCTCCAGAATATCCGAAGAATTAAACTGCCACCCTCTGCCAGGCCAGCCTGATCCTAGTCTGTGCCTAGAGTTCCTTCCCATCCAAAATACTGTCCATTGGGAAACACAGGCATCTGCAGCACCATCATCCAGGCATCCTTGAGGAAGAAGAGCCAGAGGGCTAGAGCCCTTCTTTTACTTCACATCTTCTCGTTCATAATTTCATGCTCTCTGGAGGCATTCAGGTTCTCAGCCAACCCCATCCTAGGCTGTTTACCATCGCCTCAGCAACCTCCTCCTATGGCCCTTCCCTACTTTTCTACAGTGATCTGCTCAGATCCCTCTGCATCAAACAGATTGATGCTTTTCTCTCACATTTGTTTCTCTTTCTTTCTCCCTCTCCTAAAATTGATAAACATATCCCCAGATGAGGATTTTTTTGATGAATTTTTTCTTTTCTCTAGTAACAGTTTTTATCTTAAAGTCAATTTTGTCTAATATTTGCATAGCCATTCCAGCCTTCTTTTGGTTGATGTTTACATTGAAATTTTCCCATTTTTTTAACTTTCAACCTGTATGTATCTTTAAATATAAAGTGTCTCTCAAAAGTCTTTTATAACCATCCAACTGAATAGTCTCAATTTTCTCAAGAAATAATTGGGAAAACATCTTCACTTTATTCTGCAGGACCTCTGTCATCTCCCAATGACATCTTGGGCAGGTCCCATAGCTTTCTGGTTATTTTCAGCAACAGAAACAATTTCACTTAATTAAGATTCAATCTTAGGTAAGAAAAATTCTCTTCAATTCTGAATCAAAATTTCTACCTTAAATTCAATGCAAAGCTTTTGTAGCTCAAGCCTGATTTAGAGCTTAAGACTTGATGTGAAGAAGGGATCAAGATTTGTTCTTTCATTCATTCTCCCCCTCCTGCAATCTTTTGCTTAATTCTGGATCTTCCAAGTTGTAAGAAGAATGAGAGAAGTTTGGAGAAAAGGAGTACAGTGTTTTTACATAACTAAACCTGCAATTGTATTTTTCTCTTGGTCTATACTGGCCTTCTCTGAAACAGGCTCTAGTGCTGGTTCTCCTGGGTTCCTAGTGTGAGTTACCAGGTGTGAGTTCCCAGGTGTGAGTTCACCCATAGGTCTTTTCCTAGTAGGTGATGTAGTCCCTAGCTGACATCCTGAAACCACCCTTTCTCAAGTTCAGCCCCCAGATATTTTTACTATTAAGTCCTTTGTATCTGAAAGTCCCTTTAGGTTGGCATATTCGAAAGAATAATACCTGTGACATTTGCTTGTCCCATGTACATCTTCCACATTTTTACTATGCCTGACACTGTAAGTAGATTTCCCTTCCTGCCTTTTCTCCTGACTATAGTAGGCTGCTTTCTTGAAGATCCTGGTCTTAGAATTCCCTGAAAGAGAAGCACATCCCAATCTCCATAGTACATATATCCCTAAATTCTAGGACTCATATATTAAGCATGCCCTCGAACTCCCTTTTTGTGGTCCACTTAAGTTTCAGCAGCAGGAAGGCCTATGAATTATGATAGCTTAGCAAATCCTAGTTTGAGTGGGAGGGGCCAGGCTCTACTTGGTATGGATACCTATAGTCTCTCTAGAAGGTTCTTTTAGAGCCCTTTCACTAGGTGATTTGGTGATGAAGAGGAGAAGGGTAAGACTGAAGCATCATTCCCTATGAATTTCCTACATTAGTGAATTTTTCCCATTAAAAGAAAATGTCTAATCTTCTCTTTATATAGTCTGGAGATGGATGATAGAATAATATCCAGGAAATCTATTTAGACAAGTTTTAGTAAGCTTAATGTGAATATTGTATTCTTTTTTATTTTATTATTGTTGTATTACATCCATCCCCTTTTTGCTCCCCTCTGTCTCCCTCCCCACCCACCCATTCCCCTCAAAGTCAATCCCACCTGTTGTCCATGTCCATGGTTCCTTTATACTAGGTTCTTGTCTAACCTGTTCCCCTTCCTTGCCTCTTCCTCCCCTCTCCCCCCAACACACTTCCCCCTGACCACTGAAGGCCTATTCACTGTATTCATATATTTGGTTCTGTTTTGCTTGTTGTTAGTTTTGTTCATTATTGTCTTGTAATGGGTGAGATCATATGGTATTTGTCCTTCACTGACTGGCTTATTTCAGTAAGCATAATACTCTCCAGTTCCATCCATGTTGTTGCAAAGGGTAGGAGTTCTTTCTTTCTTTCTGTTGTATAGTATTCCATTGTGTAAATGTACAAAAATATGGAACGCTTCATGAATTTGCATGTCATCCTTGCACAGGGGCCATGCTAATCTTCTCTGTATCATTCCAATTTTAGTATATGTACTGCCGAAGCGAGCATTGTATTCTTTTTTTTTTTTTTAAGATTTTATTTATTATTTTTTAGAGAAAGTGGAAGGGAGAGAGGCAGAGAGGGAGAGAAATATCAATGTATGGTTGCCTTTCACTGGCCTCCAGCTACAGACCTGGCTGGGAACCTGGCTTGCAACCTGGTTATGTGCCCTGGCTGGGAATCGAACCAGCAACCTTGGGGTTCACAGGCCAGCGCCTTATCCACTGTGCCACCAGCCAGGGCTGAATACTGTATTCTTAAAGTTCTCTAGAAATTGAGTATTTTATTATAATACTCTATTTACACTTAAAAATGTATATATTCTATGACTCTACAATTTCTTTTTCGGTAATTTACCCTAAGGAGTTAACTAAAGATACATGAAAAGCTGTAGCTTCAATGTTTAAATGAAACAAATGGGGTACAATCTAGTGTCTAACAAAAGAGAACTTGTTAAATAACAGAGAGATAACCATTATGAAGATCATAGAAGACTATTCTATATCCTAAAAGGATTTTCACAATATATTATTTAGTGATGAAAGAGAGCTATAAAATAACATATATAGTATAGTCCTATTTTCTAGAAGAAAAAACATACATATATGCGTAAGAAAAAAGATTAGAAGAAAACAAATCATTGCAAAGAACATATGGCCTGAGCCATCCAAGCTAGTAGGTTCCTATTTCTGAAGGAGTCTTATTTATTCTTCAGGAATACATTGCATAGGTCTTTATTTTCTTTCTGTTTATACATATGCTAAATAACTATTACATGTATAATAAGAAAGGAAAATTATTTTATTTTTAAATAAAGAAAAATTGAAGGAGCTGAGAGTAGTTTTTTCTGATAAAAGTTAATTAACTGGAGTGAACTGTACATAAAAGGCTACTGTGTATGAGAGTTTAGAACAAGGCCAAAATGCAGAGGCATTCTTTAGACACAAATTTCCCCTCCATATAAAGAATTTTCTAATAGGATTTGTTCCTCAAGAAGTCCTGAGTTTCCTATTATTGGAGGCAAATTAGCCTTGTTTGGGTGGTTACTTGTAGAATAATCTAAACAGAATTAGCTCAGAACCAGCCTATTGCATGGTAGTAGCATAAAAATGTTAATTAGCTGTGTGTCCACACAAGCAGAAAGCAAATCGACTTCCATTTATTGAATAACATTTTATCTTCTCTCCTGTTTATAGCCCGTCGGTCTTTGCAAAGGTTCTCTGTCAAGTCGACATTCTCCTCTTCAAAGAGACCCAGAAAAGTTTGTTAGCGTGACTTGTGACTTCTTTGAACCACAGGTATTTTTTATTCTTATTGTTTGTCTTCCTGTGAGGGAAAGAGCAGATTATCTAGAATTTAGCTGTTACTACCCCATCCTCTCCCGTTACTTTCCTAAGATCTATGACTACCACTTTATTTAGGCAGCCCTGCAGACATACCCACAGGATAGTTGGTTAAAACCTAATTGTCACCCTTTATTTTAGTTGCAATGTATTCCTGAAGAATAAATAAGACTCCTTCAGAAATAGGAACCTACTAGCTTGGATGGCTCAGGCCTCTGAGACATTCAAGTCAGTGTCCCAAATATTCAGTCCCTTTCCAGAAGTTGTTATTGAGCACTTACTATGAGACAGCTTGGTATTCTTGAAAGGGTGGTTGAGACAGGCCACCTGGGTTCCAGCTCTGCTACATGTGATCTGTGTGACCATGGACAAATTCTCACCTCTTTGAGTCATGGTTGCCTCATCTACTAATGGGATTACAATGCCTCCCTTGTTTAGTTCCCTGTGAGAAGCAAGCAAGAAGACCTGGATAAAGGATACTATATTGGGTTTGGCAGAGAATAAACACTTAGTAAAATGTGGCTCTTGCTGCCGCTACTAGGAGTAGGGATAAGGCTCACTGGGGGCTTTGAATAAGCCATTTAACTTCTCTGGAGTATTGTTCCCTTCTAGATTTGTGAGACTTGCAATCAAGCTTCTACCAGTCTTGGTTCCCCCCTGGCCCTTATCTATTATGCTTTATAACCCTTTAACCAGATACCCATCCCTCTAGCTGGTCTTCCTTTGAAGCATTCTATCAGACAGGCACAGAATACCTTACCTTGATACCAGGCACAGCAGAAATTTCTTTGGGGGACAAACCCTTGATTGAAAGTGTTTTTATTTCAGGCCCCTGCCACTGGGGGTGAACATTCTACTGCCAACCAGGGACCTGCGAACCTCCCTAAGGTGAAAGAGCCCCAGGAGAATAACACAGAACTCACCCACTTGCCCTCCAAAGCTATGCCAAGAGGATCTGTCCAGTATGTTCCTGAATTGAAGGACGAGGAGCCTGCTGATGCCTTCCCTGTGCAGCTGGATCTAACCACAAATCCCCAGGGAGAACCCCTCAATGTCTCCTTCCTTTTCTTGGAGCCTATGAGTGAGCAGCCGGTTGTCCTGCCTTTCCCCTCAAAACAGCAACACTCTGCTGAATGCCCAGGACCAGCACGAGAAGCCAGCCCTCTTGTTCTCCCACCATGAGAACCACATAGAGAATTCCATGGGAATATGGTGCCTTGCAGGAGATAAGAAGTAGTGGGGAATGGAGATGGAGAGACAAAGGGCTTGAATGTAGACAGTGGCTAATAAATTGTGTCTTTTTGACTCATCTTGGTCTCATCATTTTGGCTGGAAGTGGAAATGAAACTAAATCCTCCACTGTACACTGAGCTACATACTTTCTAAACCATCCAAGATACCATTCTGTGGATAGATGGTTCTTATGTATTCTACCTTTGTAGTGATTACTAATACTTAGCTAAGTATCTCTGATACAAGACCTGCTATACTTAGGAATGCTCTTCTTTTTCTAGGAAGGAGCATACTGTGATTCTTGTGATCAAAATGAGATGAAAATTGAAGAGTACCAAGAAACTGTGATTTATGAGTTTCACGCTCCCTTTATTTCATACTTATTTCAACACCAAGTATTGGTCAGATATTGCCTGCACAGCCTTCAACCTAAGGTGGATTTTTTTTCTCACCTGTCTGAATAGTCTCCAAGCCCAGAACTTGATAAAATCACTTAGCAATGGGGTTAGATGGCAGAGATGTTTTCCTGTGGTCTGTGGTTGAGCCTGGGGAGAATCAGATATTGTTCCAAGTTTGGGAGCTATCTGGCTTAGTTAATAGTCTTTAAGTTTAAGACCCCAGATAGCATTCATTCCTAATTTTTTCACTTAAAAAAGCCAACAAATATACATGTATATAACATGTGATATTATACATATGTGTATGTATGTATATATTATGTTCATATATATATATATATATATATATATATATATATATACACACACACACACACACACACAGAGATATGAAATATATATAGATATACATGCACATATATCTTTTGGTGTATGAGAGGTGTTATGGGCTGAACTGTGACCTTCAAAATTCATATACTGAAGTCTTAACCCCCAGTACCTCAGAATGTGATGTATTTGGATATAAAGTCTTTATTTTTAAGATTTTATTTATTATTTTTAGAGAGAAGGGAAGGTAGAAAGGCAGAGAGGGAGAGAGATATCAATGTATGGTTGCATTTTACCTGACTCCAGCTACAGACCTGACTGGAGAGCTGGCTTGCAACCTGGTTATGTGCCCTGGAGGGGAAATGAACCAGTAACCTTTATGTTCGCAGACCAGTGCCTATCTACTGTACCACCAGCCAGGGCTTTGGATACAAAGTCTTTAAAGAGGTCATTAAGAGCCCTGTCTGGTGTGGCTCAGTGACTGAGCACCAGCCTATCAATGGAAAGATCACTAGTTTGATTTCCAGTCAGGGCACAGGCCCAGTCAGGGTTGTGGTCCAGGTCCCCAGCTGGGATCATGCAACAGACAACCAACATTTCTTTCCCTCTCTTTCTCTCTCCTTTTCCCTCTCTAAAAATAAATAAATAAAATCTTTAAAAAAACAATAAGGTGATAACTAAGTAAAATGAAGTCACTGGAGAGGAACCTAAACCAAAATGACTGGTGTCCTTATGAGAAGAGGTGATCAGGACACAGATGAGCACAAAGGGAAGACCATGTGGGGACATAGAGACAAGGTGACCAACTACAAGCCAAGGAGAGAACCCTCAGAGAAAACCAACCCTGTGACACCTTGACTTCAAACTTGTAGCCTCCAGCATTGTGAGGAAATTCATTTCTGTTGTTCAAGCCACCCAGTTTGTGGTAAATTTGTTATGGCAGCTCTAGCAAACTATTACAATAGGGAATTTGCATAGAGAACGATTGTCCTCATAGGCTTTGGTGTAATTTGCTTAATAGCAGTTGGCAGTATTCACACTCAATTATTCTTACCCGCTTCTTCTAAGAAGGAAAAATAAGTGGAGTGTCATAGAGTGTTAGACCCTGTTTCAATCCAGGTCTGGCAAGAAGTATTTTACTTAGATAGTTTAACTGAAAAGACTTTAACAAATAGAATGAAACCTTACAGGCCAAGTTAAGGAAACAACAGGAGATGCTGAGACATCTAGAGAAGCACAACAGTGGGAAGCCTTGACCACTCTAGGCTTGAGAAAGCTGGAGTCGGAGTGGTGCTGCTCAAGCCTGGGGGAAGCTGAAGCTGTTGCAGGAGGGGACCCCTGACAGGAACAGCCCAGCAGAGGGGATACAGCCACTGCCCAAATCTAGTGCTGAACTGGGCAAGAGCAGGGAACAAACAACCTGACCTCTCCTTCCCTTCCATATCCTCCTCCCATGGGCCTTTTGACTCCAGTAGTCAACTAGCCTGCAATCCACAGCAGTCAGCCTCCTGAACAACAACCTTTTTTTTTTTTTTAAGATTTTATTTATTATTTTTCAGAGAGAGGAGAAGGGAGAGAGGCAGAGAGGGAAAGAAACATTAATGTATGGTTGCCTTTCACCTGCCTAAAACAACATTTATAAAACTTATGAAGCCCTGGTTGGTTGCTCAGTGGATAGGCACCAAAGGTCACTGGTTCAATTCCCAGCCAGGGCACATAACCAGGTTGCAAGCCAGGTGTCCAGCCAGGTCCTTAGCTGGAGGCAAGTGAAAGGCAATCACATATTGATGTTTCTCTCCCTTTCTTCCTCCCTCTTTGCCCTTCTCTCCTAAAAATAATAGAATTTTAAAAATATTTTAAGAAAAAGATTTTAAGGCCCTGGCTGGTGGCACACTGGATAAGGCACCAGCCTGTGAACCCAAAGTTCACTGGTTCAATTCCCAGCCAGGGCACATAACTAGGTTGCAAGCCAGGTCTGTAGCTGGAGGCAGGTGAAAGGCAACCATACATTGATGTCTCTCTCTCACTCTCTGCCTCTCTTCCTTCCATGCTCTCTAAAAATAATACATAAAATCTTTCAAAAAAATTTTTATTTAAAAAATCTTGTAAGACTTCTAGCAATATCCTTCAAAAATAGAAATTGGAAGTAAACATCTGTTACAGTGGAGGAAAATAAATACCTGTGTATACAGAATAATTCCAATAATAGATATTCAAATATAAAACGTCTATGCAGAACTATATAATTGTTAATGATTTTTCTCATGGTAATAGAATTAGAGGTGAGTTTTTCTTTATACTTTTTGTATTTTCCACATTTATAAAGCTTCTATGGCTTTTAGTAATACCCCTCAAAAATAGAGATTATAAGTAAATACTCAACCACAGTGGAGGAAAAAAAAAGCTTTAAAAAAATAATATTGTGTTAACTAGCTTATTCTGATCCTATAGCCAGGATACCCAGAAAGAACCTGAATGCCAGAATGAATACATGAAGGTCAAGATCTACCCCCATCTTCCCTTATAACGATCTTGTGAAAAGTCACTACTCCCCTTTCCATTCCACATCTGAGGCCATTCTCTGGCTCAGGGCTGTCAGGAAGCTTCCTGAAAGCCAGTAAGAAGCTTCACCAAAGCTAAATGTCACTTCCTAGATCTGACAGTTCCCCAGGATAGACACTCTCCTACTCACCATTATTCTGTTCCCTCAATCGACTCACTGAGATGTCTCAACTAAAGCTATTCCAGTTACTGCAATGACATCACTAGCATTGTGTCTCTGTTTAATATTGAAAAAAGCAAAGGGAAGAGAAAGCATGGCTCTTGTGAGTACCCCCCAACTCTTAGCAAAACAGTATGTAGAAAAAGCTTATTTTCATCCTTGGTGACTTTTCCCTTTCCCTTTCTCTCTCCCTTCACCAGCGCTTGGCTTGCCCAGGGCACTCTGTATTGGATATGGACAATTTAGCAATAAAAAAAGGCTTCAACTATTGAAACATAAAACAAGATTTGCTTTAATTATTAGCTTTCCCCTACCCACCTTATTAGAATCCCTTAACACCTTGGCCAGAGTCCATACTATTACTGTTATTCTGGTTATACTAGAGTGGTACTGTTTGTTAATGTTGAAAGTTAAATCTCAAACACAATTCAAAATGTGTTTCTTCCACATTTAGCACCCACTAAACCAATTCATGACTCTGGGAAGTAAAATCTGCTTTTCATATACCCTGCTCTATCCCTTTCTACTAAAGACTTCTAGTGCTTTAATCCAAAGAGGCGACTGATGGTGGCAATTTCTGGCTGAGACATGCAGGCAGAAGGAGGAAAATTCCTCCTAATCCTGCCCCCCATACCAACAAGGCAGTGCTTATGGTCAAAAACACACTTTGGATCTGGTACCTACTAGAACTATCCAGATTGGTGCAGATCACAGTTTTGCCCACTCAGCAAAGGCATGACTCAACTTTATGTCCCCAGGACCCATTAATCATTTACAGCATGTTGACAGATATTTTAATGAGGGGTCAAGGTGAACATCCCCAGTTGCACAACAAAAATGGACAAAAGCCATTTAATCAATAGTGCGTGTATGTGTGTTTAAAGGTCTGTATGAAATTCTCTGTGGTATACCATTGCAAGGGGTAGTTTTCACATTTTAACACAATGAAGGCATTCGCAGCGGCTCTGCTTTTCATCCTTTTGATCATGCTGCAGCATTCTTGTGCTGTGCGTCCCATAGAATGCAATGCTACTGAGCTCCTGGCTGGGAAAGCTCTAGACCTGATCAATAAAGGACGTTGGAATGGCTACCTTTTCCAGTTGCTGAGGGTCGCTGATGCCCACTTGGACAAAGTGGTAAGGAATTGTCAATTGCAGAGCTGACTGGAAAACCATTCATTGGGGGCAAATGTGACTCGAGTCCGTAAGCCTATTGCTTTGAACAATGGAATGGCTTTGGTCAGGGTCTTCTGTTTAGTTTCTACTGCTGGCTCTAGACTGTTTTATTATCTTTTTTTTCAAACTAACATTTAATATCAGTATGGCCTTAGGAATGAATCAGTCTGTGAATATTTATAAGCACTGATGTTAAGTCCAATCAAATGCTAAGTACTATAAGAGAAAAATTAGAATGAACTGTGGTGTTTGTCTTCATGGGAAGAAATACACACACAGACAAACTGTGCAAGGTAGGATAAATTTAAGTGACGCAGTGAGTGGTATAGATTCTGGACAGTCTAATGAAAAGTGATATATTACCATTGAATGTGAGAAGCTTTATTTGGGTTCCCCCAAAATAAGCAGGATTTGAACAGGAAGATAGCCCAGAGAATTATAGGAATACCACCTCTCTGTGGGTGAAAAATTAGGAAGGAGGGGATTAGGGAGTAATTAAACATAAACAGGGGCATTCCAGAAGCTCTATGTGAGATTTGGCACAGCCAGCAGGGTGAAAGAAAGAATGTAGGCTTATGCTGATGCAAAGCAAACCTACTGTCTTCACTTAGATCAATGATTTTCAACCAGTGTGTCACCAGAGGCACACTGGTGTGCCACAAGAATGTTTAAAACATGCAATACCTATTTAGTCAGGGACACTGACCTCTTTTCCCTTAGACTGTCAAGTAAGAAAATGATAACAGCCAACACAACAATAGTCATCTGGTATGAATGAGTACAGAGTATACCTATTTTTTGTCAGATCAGCAAAAAATATATTTTGTGTGTGCTGCAGAATTTCAATATTTAGTTTATGTGTGCCATGAGGTGCAAAAGGTTGAAAATCACTGACTTAGATCATATGCTTATTTGGAGTAGATCTGAAGGCTTGATAGAGATTATGGAAGGAGTCCTCCCTCCCTAACCCCCCAAAGTAGCCTACCCTTTGGGAGAACCACTAAAATCAGGGAGGTTAGACAATAGAACACCACAGAGGACAAGCAGATAGCTTTATACTTATTTAAAGTATTAGCTGTGGAGGCACCACAATTGACAGAGAATGAGTACAGAGACTTATCATTCAACTAGCAATTCAGCAGCTACTAGTCCCATTCTAGACTCTATGCTTCAAACTGAATTCTGCCACATTATAGGAAACAGGATGAATTGGCCTAGTGCTAAATGTAGTATAAGTGGGGAGGGAACAGTGTGCCTGGAGCCATGGATGTAGGTGATATGGAGATGAACTAGAAAGCTATTTTACATGGGAGTGAAGAAATAAAGACCAGACACAGGCAGTGGGATTTAGGGCAGTGAGAATTTCAAAGAAAGATCATTCCACAGGAACGGTGAGAGGATTGGTGTTTCTCTCTCACATCAATGTTTCTCTCTCTTTCAAATCAATAAAAAAACATATCCTCTGTTGAGGATTAGAAATAAGAAAGAAATAGATTGCTTCTATTGAAAACATACTGAGCTCCTGCATGCTACTTACCTGTTGCTTTCTTGGAATTTCTCAGGAATCCACAGCTGTCTATTATTTAGTCTTAGATGTAAAAGAATCTGACTGTTCAGTCCATTCTAGGAAACACTGGGAAGACTGTGAGCCAGCTATTTCTAGACGTCCATCTGATATAGTAAGTGAACACAGTACCATTCTCCTCTTCTTAATCATTCTTGACTTCTGTCTACTCTGTTTACTCGGTAGCTGTATGCTGAGGCTAACATAGCAAAAGAGTAAGACCAGTTTCTGCCTTTGGACTCATGAAGATTATGTCAACCTTGAGTAATATTCTCTTGAGAGCCATGCTTATAAACACAATTCAAGATAAGTCAGTGGGGCTTGTGGTCCCTTGGTATAGCATGATCAACTGTGAGACTGTGTGCAAATCACCTAATATTGCTAGACTTCCATCTCCTCAGCTGTAAAATAAGAGGGAGACTTTGGAGTAGATAAACTCTAAGAACATTTCTGTCCCTGACAGTCTATGGATCTAGGAACCTATGAACTTGTAATTGTGTCCTGTGAAGACTGGTCCCACTAACAGGATGGCCCAAGGGATTAGTTGCAACTGCCATGAGGAAGGGGGTCTTGTTCTGCACACTGAATATGAGCACTCAGGTACCAGGCTCTCTGCCATAAGAGAAGAACACAAAGATGAAAAAGCACAGATCTAAGATTTCAGTTCCAGAAAATAAAACATTTACATACCTAGCAACTTTAGCATTTCTTCCCCTTGAAAATGTTTAAGATATAGTCATGATCTGCTGAAAAGTTTCTTTTTGGTTCTTATAAGAGTTTTGGATGCCTATAGCATCTAACTCACATAAACATATTAAGAGAATGCAGATTTTTTGAAGGAGTAGCTGTTGAGAGAAACCACAAATAAAATTTAAATGGATAATAGAGTATGATGCCTCACCTTTTTGTTTCTTCATATTCAACCTGAAAAAAGCAGTAATGACAAACTCCTCTTTCTTACAGGTGATTGGACAATGTAAGGTAATAGCTACAACACGTATGAGTGAATTTCAGGATCTTAGAGTGAATGGCTTCAACTGTACAACAAGCTCTGGTATGGTAATCTACTAACATGCTACTTAATTCTAGATTAATATAGAATGCAATCATACAGTGGTATTTAACATAAAGCTATGATGTATATTTCAAAAATGATCTCCATATTAATTGACTTGATTATTACTCTCTTGAGAAGAGAAGCAAGAGGGGTTTCCCCTGTTAGTGGTGCACTTTTTTTAAAAAAAGAAATTCCATATATAAAAGTAGGAATCTACAGGAGGCAGTATAGCATCATTGTAGAGAAAGAACATAGGCTCTGGGGTCAGATTTGGTTGAATTTGAATACAAATTGAATGGCCTTGAGAGCAAGTTACTTATCCTCTTTCAGCATTCTTCATTTGTAAAATAAAGCTGATAATAATATTAGCTTTTGAGGTTTTGTTAGAATTAGATAAGACACTCTGTGTAGTACACTTAGAAAATACTTAGAACTCAGCATCTAAAAGTTATGTATTAATACTACAGTTTACAAAGCAGTTATACCTATGTCATCTCATTTAATCTGACAAAAAGACTATGAAGATTATAACTTGTATTTTAGAGTTAAAATGGGTTCAAAGAGATCCAATGACTTGGAACACAGTCAAAATATGGAGAACAGAACCCTCTTCCATCAGTGTTGAACCTAAATTACATGCTCTTCTTAATTTTCCAAAAAAATTATCACACAATTCTTTTAAAAAGAGCAAATTTCAACATGAGTCAATATACAAAAATTCAATAACCAATCAATCCTTCAGGAGGTGGCCTTAAAAAAGATTGATTGCCCTGCCTGGTGGCACAGTGAGTAAGGCACCAGCCTGCGAACCCACAGGTAGCTGGTTCGATTCCCAGCCAGGGCACCTAACCAGGTTGCAAGCCTAGTCTCCAGTCAGGTCTGTAGCTGGAGGCAGGTGAAAGGCAACCATACATTGATGTCGCTCTCCCTCTCTGCATCTCTCCCTTCCTTTCTCTCTAAAAATAATAAATAAAATCTTAAAAGAAAAAAAAGATTGAATTGTATCTTCTCCCTCTGGACAAAACTCCATGCTAATGATGCTCTCCCTCCTTGGCAGAAATAGGAAGAGCTTACCAAATATTAACACTTTATGAATGATAGGAGTAGAGAATTATGAATAGGGTCACACCAAAAACTTGGGCATCAGAAGGATCTAAGTTTAAGATTAGCTCTTCTGTTGATTGGCTGATTTGCTGGAACAAGTTTCTTAGTCTCCCCAACCCTCAATTTGCCCATCTGTAAAATGGAAGCTTTTGATATTCGTGCCACCACACTTGTACGTAATAAGTCACAGTAGTGGCATTGCTGTTTCCAACCCAGTAATCACAAACCTGCCATCTTCTTTCTCCAGTCTTTTCCGCACTGGCCAACACTAAAGACAGCCCAGTACTCATTGATTTCTTTGAAGATACTGAGCTCTACAGAAAAGAAGCAGAGAAAGCCCTTGAGAAGTACAAAAGGGAAAATAGTGACTTTGCCTCTTTCAGGATAGATCAAGTGGAGAAAGTTTCAAGAGCGGTGAGTCTCCAGTAATGTCCAACTAGGGCCCAGGTTCCAATCTTGCAGCTGTAAATTCAGTAGCACTGACCCTCTCCAGTAACCTCACTCAGCCAGCTACTTTTTTTAATTATAATTAAAAAATTTTTCAATTACAGTTAACATTCAATATTATATTAGTTTCAGGTATACACAAATTCAAAAAGATACATGCACCCTTATGGTCATTGCAGCATTATTTATAATAACCAAGACATGGAAGCAACTTATGTGTTTATTAATAGACAATTAGATAAAGATGCGAAATAGACAAGGTCTGTATCAGAAGTATCAGCCTCACAAATTGTTTTAATTATATTGATACTGGCTCAATACTTTTGGGACAGAAACTTTATTTTATATATATATATATATATATATATAATAAAAAGAATGAAATCTTACCATTTTGACAACATGGATGGACCTAGAAGATACCATGCTAAGTGAAAGAAGCCAGAGAAAGATAAATACCAGCTATTTTTTAAATTGAGACCCCTGTTGCTGTCTCAAGAGAAAGGCAACAGATACCACAGAACTGCTCTTTTGGGGGAATGTGGTACCTAACAGAGAGGGGAGAAACAAAACCAAAAAAGAGCAAAAGACAGAAGAGTATATTAGAACTCTATGAATCACTAAAATCATCTGATCCTAACTTCTCTGTACTATAATGGAAAACTGAGGCTTCGTGGTACGGCTGGACAGTTCTTCCTCCCAGTCCAGGGACACAAGTGCCTCCCACACAGAGCAGTCTGATAGAAGAGCTAGTTGATGTTGTCTGGTATTTTGAAAAGAAAAAATAAATCGATTATGGTGCATACCAGCAATGGAATGAATACAGTGCAGTTACTAAAAAGAATGTTTTGGGCCTGTCTGCATTGGAGAGTTTCAAGATACATTGCTATGGGGAAAAGCAAGTCACAGAACAATACTTAGATTATGATACCCTTTATATTAAACAATTAGATATATGTGTATATATACAACGTATTTAGGAAAAGGCTAGAAGGAAATACACATCAGATGAATGATAGTAGTACCTCTGAGAAGAACAAGTTGAGGTGCAGAAAGGATGACTTTACACTATGCTCAATTATATCTGTACTATCTGAACCTTTTCAGTGAACTAGAACTCACCTTTTCACTTATATGATAAATTTTATGAAGGAAGAGACAACAAGAAAAATAGCACATATTAGACAATAAGAAAAATGGCATATATAAGCCTCATAGTGCCTTTACAGTATATTGAATAGTACGTATCTACTTCCTCTTAAAAAATGTTCCTGAAAATGCTTTGATCCTATTTGTTCTAGAGAGGAGGAAAAGGAACGAATTACTACGTGGACTTCTCTGTAAGGGACTGTTCTCATCACCGTTTTCCCAGGTACCATAATGTGAGTATAATAGATACCCATGAAATACTATGTAATATTGAGAGACTATTTATTATGTGCCAGATGTTCTTGTAAGGGCTTTACACATCTGTTAACCCATTAACCCTACTACTGCCCCCTCTATGAACAAGATACTATTTTAATCCCTGATTTACATATGTGGAAACTGAAACACAAGAATTAAGTGAATCATGGTAATATCATTTTATAAATATACGTGATGTATACCTAATATCAACACTGAGGCTTTTTTTTTTTTTTTTTAACTCATTGGGATTAAAGACTTAGCTAAAACAAATAACTAGAATGCATCAAGAACGTACACTCATGGGTGCTGTCATTTACTTGATCTAACTTGTTCCTCACAGTGACCCCATTTGATAAATAGGAAGGTAATAGGCTAAGTACAGTAAGGGTCTTGCCCAGTGTTCACAACCAAGCTGATATTAGAATCCATTTCTATGCTTAATACAGTGGGATTTTTCCCTTAATAATTTATAAATTGATATTCATGTGCCTGCAGAAAGATGTTATGAATGATACATAGTATTCATATAGTAACTTAGAGTTTACAAAACACTTTCACATATATTATTGCCTTGTGGGAGCCTATGACAACCCCACTGAGGAGAAACCAGTGTCTGCTTCCATTTCCCTGGGACAGAAGGACCAAGAAGTTTAAACAGTTACCCAGGGGCACTTAGCTAGAAAGTGTTAGGACACAGGATTTTAATGGTGATCTTATAATTTTAAGTCCAAAATTTCTCTAGAGTGTAACAATGTGTTCTCCAGGGCCAGAAGAGAGAAAACAGTTATTAATTCTTTTTCTGACCGTTCAACATTTCAACCTGAAGAAGTTCTAGAATCCTGTATAGTGGCCACCAGAAAAGACACTACCTCCCCCACTCCTATCCCAACACACCCTTAAATGTCTTGGTGTGGGAAATGCAAACCCAGTGCAGAAAGGTGGAGGCTGGCAGAGAGGAGCTCAGCACTAAGTGCTTTATAGCACTATCTTATTTAATTAAGCCCTTCCACAGCCTGTGGGTAGATAGTATTGTACCCATTAAAAAAAATTTTTTTTAAAGATTTTATTCATTATTTTTAGAGAGAGGGGAAGGGAAGGAGGAAAAAAGGGAGAGAAACATCAATGTATGGTTGCCTTTCACCTGCTTCCAGCTGGGGGCCTGGCTGGAGATCTGGTTTGGTTAGGAGGCCAGTGCTCAATCCACTGAGCCACACAAGCCAGAGCCATATTGTACCCATTTTACAAACAAAAACTGAGTTTCAGAAATTTAATGCAACTTACGTAAACCTCACACAATTAAGTAAATGATGAAGCCAGGATCAACATAGGTCTGTCTGACTCCAAAACTGTACTCATAACCTCCATGCTTAACAGCCTCTTCTAAAAAAGAGTTTGTTCTTGTACCTTTGACAGCTAGGTTTGAGGTTCTCCGGGGCAGAAAGGTGCCAGCTAGTCGTTGCCTCTGAACTTAGGGTAGGACCAGTGGACAGTCACTTTGACAAGGTCTGTGCTAACCCATTTTTATACTGGCTCCCTCCTTTTCAACACTTTACTCTCAGGAACTGGTTAAAGTTGTACAAGTCTCACATTTATAACACTCTTCATTCTCTGTGGGTACAGTCAATTCAGGTCTGCAGTGCAGGAGGGTTGGCTAAAGCCAAGGCAACAAGGACATGATATTCCTTACTACCACTGATGGGGAAGCCCCGTTCTAGTGACCAGTCATGGAAGAGAACCCTGTGCCCTGGCTGGTGTAGCTCAGCTGGTTGGGCAATATCCTACAAACCAAAAGGTCATAAGTTTGATTCCCAGTCAGGGCACATGCCTGGGTTGCTGGTTCAGTCCCCAGTCAGAAGCAACCAATTGATGTTTCTCTCTCATATCAATGCCCCCCATTCTCCCTTCCTTCCCCTCCCTCTAAAATCAATAAAAGAAAAAAAAAAAAAGAAAAAAAAAGAATCCCAGCAACTTGTTATGAAGACCTTTGGAAACTGTACACACTTTTCCCAAAGTGTTGACTAGGACACTTTGTTAAATAAGTGGTGGAGATATTTGACAATATCACCCTAATTTTTCTAGAGCTCTCCATTTCCAGAATGCCTGGAAGTTCACAACTCCAGCACACCTTCACACCACCTGTTTACATATACACAAATACACATATGCTAACAGGCTTCTCTCTTATTTGTAGGTCTTTGGATTCTGCAGATTAGTTTTGTCCTATGATATAGGAAACTCTGACATGGAAACTCCAAAGGATGTAGTCATAAACTGTGAAGTCTTCAACCTTACGGTGGGTGGCCTAAGCAGACTTTGTCTTGAGCAGTACTAGACTAAGTGATATTTTCACACATGTAATGTATTTTGTTCTTATGACTGTGTGTGTGTGTGTGTCTTTGTGTTTTTCACCTTTATCTATAAAGATACAGAAAATAGGATGCAAAACAATATTTTATGAGAATACATATGTGTAGAAACCTTTTTTTACACTCAAATATTCTTCATAATAATTCTTATATCAGCAGAAAAACTTAAAATAATTCAAACATCCATGTGTCAAATCAAAAAGAAGGTAGGGAGAGCAGGTTAATCAGCATGCACATGGCTGCATAGATTTTTTTTTAAATCAAAACTCAAATAAGGAGAGTGAAGAGATGAATGAAGTGCTCATCCTTTTAGGAGTAAGAAGTACTTATATCATGGAGTCTCAGAACTCTGTTGAGGGCCTAAATCATAACAGACTAGTTTTCTAAATGTTGGTCTTCAGATAAGTACCATTCTATAATGTAAATTTACCACTTTATTTTGAAATAAGAAAAATAAAGATAATAAAAGTTTTTGTGATTTACCATATTTCATTTAAAGACTCTTTACTCTGAGATTATCTTTCTGACTGTTATCAAATATTATTCCTATTGTAAAATGATGGTGGTAGATGGTATTGTTTGTATTTAAATGCCAATTTTGGCTAGATAAAAATTTGAGGCCCTTTTTTCAGTTTCCTATTTTTAAAATTTATTTGTGGAATCCAAAAATATGGTAGCTGTTGGCTTAAGTCAAGTGAAACATTTAATTTCTCCTTTATATGGTGATATTCACTTTTCTGTGTCCTTTACCAGGAACATAGAAACATCAGTAATGTGCAGCCCCATACGAGCCATCTCCTCCACCCTGGAGCACAGGCGCACTCTCCTGCTGGCAAGTCTCCATGTAAGCACAATGGATCCAGAGATTACCACCATCCCCACAAGCCGCATAAATTCGGGTGCCCACCTCCTCCAGAAGGCAGAAATCATTCAGATAGACCACCACTTCAATCAGGAGCTCATACACTATTGCCCCCTTCAAGATGTCATCACTTTCATTCTGACACCAATGGAACCCACTCAGACCCTCATAATCATAGTTCCAGTGAGCACCATTCCCACGGACATCGTCCTCATGGCCACCGTCCCCATGGACACCATCCCCATAAACATCGTCCCCATGGTCACCATCCCCAGGGACACCATCCCCATGGACATCAACCCTCTGGGCACAATCCTCATAGACATCGTCTCCATGGGCACCATCCCCATGGCCATTATTTTTATGACCATGGACCCTGTGACCCACCATCCCATAGCCAAGATCCCCAAGACCACCATTACTGTGGCCATGGCCCACCACCCAGGCACTCAGTAGAAAGAGGTCCAGGTACAGGACACTTTCCCTTCAAAAGGACACAAATTGGATATGTGAACCGACTCCCTCCTTTAAAGAATGGGGAAGTTCTCCCTCTTCCTGAAGCCAATTTTCCCAGCTTCTCAGTGCCAAACCACAACAATCCTCTGAAGCCATACATTCAGCCCTTCCCTCAGTCAGCCTCTGAGTCATGCCCAGGGGCGTTTAAGAGTGAGTTTCCACAAGTCTTAAAGTTTTTGCATACACATTCCCAAAGGAAAACTTGAGTTCCTTGAAAAATGAGTAATGTTCTGAACAGAACCATAAATAAAATGTAGCCAGTAATAAATGCAAACGGACAAGTTATTTTAATCTTACTTTCATATTCAGCTCTGGACAAAACTGTGGGTGGGGGAGGAGACAGCTTGAGAAGAGCAAGGCAAATGGAGAGGAGAGGAAAAACTCGGTGTCACAAGTCAGAAGTTAATTCTCTCACTGGCTACTACACCACTCTCTCAAGCCAAACCTCTGATCCTCAGAATGGCACTAATTCCTGGACTTAATCTCTTTTAATTCTAGCATCATTTTTCTATTAATAGTTATGCTGTGGCTGGGAATACCAAGAAGGCATGTATTGTCACATAAAGGATTATTCTTATCAAAGTGATCCAAATTCTCTCCTATTTTATTTTTTATTTCTAGTCCTCTAAACTTCATTTTGGTAAAATGTTCTAAATTTAATTATAACGCAAACAAAACTCAGTCTATAATTTTCAAAGAAGCTTACAGACAAATCGTGGTCATAAATTTAGATGCACCACAAATATCACTTTATTTTCAGAACACATTAATTTCTATTTCAAGTTGACACCCTACTGGACTAATAGAAAACTTGACCTCAGTCCTTCTGGGAGTTCCTCCATCCTGCTGCTCTCCCCATGCCAAGTTATGCCACAGTTCAAGAACCTCACATAGTCCACATGTTTGGGTGATGAGTATGAGAAAGAGGCCTGATTCCCCTCTGAGGGATGCTTACTAGCCTGTTCACACCACTCTTTGGGTGTAGTTTGTCTGTTACTTCTGTATCAAACTGGGGATATAGGAGTCTCTGTAAGACTACCAATGAACATGAGTGCCAAGAGATACCATGTGACTGTTCTTTCCTTAGGATCTTGCTGTCTTTCAGGCTGCATGTCCAGAAAGCAGGGCAGAGTTGTCCTCTGCTCCCAGATCCCCAGACTCCTCTGTTCTTCTCTTTCCTTCTCAACAGGTTAGGGGTTTTCTAGTCTCAAAAAGTTTTCTTTATTCATTTTTGATGCCTGGGGACTCTTTTTCCACACATAAATTCTGTTTCTTTTCCCCTTTTCCCAAACTAGGCCCAAGCATTTAGACACCAGCTAATAAGACTTTAAATTCTGTCTGACTTACTGAAGCAGTTTCAGGTGTGTGGTGATGGCAAAAGGAAGAGTCTAATGTGGGTAGGGATAAAAAGGAAAAAGAAAAAAAAAAAGCTAATAGTGAAAGAGACTCAGGTACATTCTTAGGCTAGGAAGGAGAAACCAACAGATGAAGAAGATGAAGTGGGAGAGTGAGGACATGACTGATGTGCTCATTCCAGGAGAAGCTGAAAAGGAGAAGATTGATAAAGTGAAGACTCAGAAACAGGACCTAGAGGAAGATAATAAAAAATACAGACTTCTAATTTTAAGATAAGCTGGTGGCACAGTGGATAAGGTGCTGGCCTGTAAACCCAAAGGTCACCGGTTCGATTCCCAGCCAGGGCACATAACCAGGTTGCAAGCCAGGTCTCCAGCCAGGTCTGTAGCTGGAGGCAGGTGAAAGGCAACCATACATTGATGTTGAAAAAAAAAGGTAAGTAAGAGTTAGGAATATAATTTACAGCATGAAGAATGTAGTTAAGACTGATGAACAATATACAGACAAGATGTTAAGAGAGTAAATTAAGAGTTCTCATCACAAGAAGTTCTTTGCTTTTTATTGTATTTATATGAGACAATGCTAACTAAACCTACTGTAGTAATTATTTCAAAATACACATAAATCAAAGCTGTACACCTCTAACTTATACAGTGGTATATGTCAATTATTTCATAGTAAAACTGGAAAGAAAACAGAACTTTTTTCCAGGTAATGCAATAAATAGGAAACAATGTGACTGTGGAGAAGGCTCATCTGCATGCTAATCCCACTCTTACAACTAATTGACTATAAGATCCTAAGAAAGTTGTAAAAACTATTTGGGCCTTATCTTCCTTATCTAAAAAATGGTCAAGATTACAGCCCATTTCCCTTTCCTCACTAGACTTCATTTCCCCAAGCCACATGATGGTACAAAAAAGTTTAGCAACCAATATGACACCAGCACTGACCAGCAGAGCAGATACCACAACCAGTCAGAGCAGGCACCAGCCATGAACAACTCGAGTGGCAGCAGCTGAACATGGGCTCTGCAGATTCCACGTTCCTTCACCAGGCGTGGGTACAGGGTGGACTGACTGGATAGAGAGTAAAGAAAGGTGAAATCTAGGAAGGTTCCCACCCCCAAAAATAACAGAGGTTAACAATTCACAGAAACATGAGAGTAGTGTTTTATAATTTATAAGGTACTTCACTAATATTGAGTTATTAAGTGCCTGAGTCAGTAAAAGTGTTATCTGGAAATCATGGGACTGAATTTTCTCAATCATTTTCACTAAATGCATTTATAATATGCAAACATCATTGCTGCAGGTGAATAATGGGGTAAGAGACAATCCCAGCTCTAGGGAGCTTACATTGTACTAGACGTTTAGACAAGATACTACTTCGTCTAGATTTTTTCTACATGATAGCTAAAAAGTGTATGAATGTTTAATGTTTGTTATAGTCAGTAGATTGTGGGCCTGGAATTAGAATCAGATCAGCCTCTAAAGTCACGTACTCTCCTGTCTATTATACTGCCTGTATGCACTGCCATTTTCTGCTTCTGGGTCTCCACGTGAAATAGCCACTGTGACCAGCCTTGTGCTCCTTCCCAGCTCCTCCTAGACTGAGCACATCAGTCATCTCCTCACTCTCTCACCCTCAGCTTCTCCAATTCTTGCACATCCCACATCCCCTCTTTTTTCCCAGACTAAGAATGTACTCAAGTCTCTTTCACCCTTAGTTTGATTTCCTACATGTCACATTCCCCACCACACACACACTAAAATCTACTTCTTGCCATCACCACACACCTGAATCTGCTTCAGTAAGTCAGAAATCTTTAACCATCCACCCTTATGTTAGTCATAATTTATAAGAACTAATTAACAGGCCCTGCACAAGTTTTTTTATTTACGCCTAAAAAACAAACAAACAAACAAAAAAACCCCACCTTGTTAAAATTTTTCACTTTTCCCAAAAAGGAAACTGAGGTTCAGAAAGGCTATCTGACCCTAACATGCATAGGATCACATAGCAATTAATTAGTAGAACTGTTTTGCAAGCAGGGTTGGACTTACTGCCAAGTTCATATATGTGCCACTCCACTACAAGGCCATCATCATTCAGTCCCCATTGACCTCTCATTTCCAGGGTCTCTCAGGAGATGAAACTAGAAACCCTTTCCACAACAACAAAGAAGTCACATATCTTTTGGCGGGGTTGGGGGTTGGTGGGGGAGAAGAGGGTAAGATTTGAGGACAGATACCTACTAAGAGCTGGCCCACATTTTTAACCTACCCTTGGACTCCTCTCCCTGAATAGTGTAACTTTATCAGAAAGGTCACTTAGGCTTGGTGAATGAAAAACTCCCCTAATGTCCAACAATCCAGAAACAAGAAGGAAGGACAGGATCAGTGGGCTTCACTCAACCAATCTCTCCTTATGCTTCCCCTTCATCTTGACTCTGGGGAGCATTTTCCTTTCTACAACTAACCCAACTGAGAGAGGATGGCTTGGCCAGAACCAGAGAGGAGACCCATTTTTATTGTTAGTTGTACCAACTAACAATTGGGGATCCTAGCAAGTGGGGATCCTTGCAGTTCATGTGCACTTTTATTGAACAATGTGTGCAAATGGCTGTATTGTTGTTACATACAGTGACCTTCATAAATGGCTTTGGGAAATCATTTGGAAAAGGGAATAACATGATTGGTCTGTTTTTCTTCTTTTTTTATTAGTTTCTGCTCTGTTGCTATGCAAAGTTGTATAATTGTTGGGAAATTTGCTCTGCTCTCCCACATGACTCCCAAGTGCAAACAAGCATTTGTTGTCATTGACCCCAGTGTTGTAATGTACCTGCCTTCGATCTGCTTGGATAACCCAGCAAAGCTGTTTGTCCTTTTCTAATAGGTCAAAGAGTGGGCAACAGCAGAAATCCAAGCAAGGTCCTGAAGTACTAAGGCCCAGAGAGGAGAGACAGAAGATAAGGGGCTGAAGAGAGTTAACATCAGCATCCAACGTACCTCCCAATTATTGGTGAAACTACCAGAGGGAGACTGTTAGATCATGAAGTTGATTGCCATCCTTTTCCTTTGCTCCAGGCTGCTACCAAGTTTAACCCAGTTACAACACTCAGAGGAAATTGACTGCAATGATGAGGATGTATTTAAGGCTGTGGACTCAGCTCTGAAGACATATAACAATGAAAGTAAAAGCGGCAACCAGTTTGTGTTGTACCGTATAACCGAAGTCAACAAGACGGTGAGTGAGCTGTGTTTAACCTTGAGGTTGTTTGGGATTTGTGCTGTCATCACTCTCTGGGCTGGGGGTGGAGGGCAGGGTATGGTTAGTCCTTGGGCTTCCTGGAGAGGTAGCCTAGGGTGAAATGAAAGACAGGTAGACAGATGGAGTCATTTAACAGGACTATGAAGGGTGGTAGAATCCAGAAGCTCAGTAAGGCCACAGCAAGAATATTTTCTGGGTGACCAGCCTCACACCAAAATATAAAGACTTCCAGACCTCACGTGAGGAGAGGGTGAATAAGGAGGTATATCCGACATATACTATATAAATTTCCTTCTATGTAAAATGTTAAAAAGTTAAAATCACAGAAGCAGAAAGTAGAACAGTGGTTGCCAGGGGCTCTGGGGTGGGAAAAATGGGAGATGTAGGTCAAGGGTACAGACTTTCAGTTACAAGATGAATATGTCCTAAGGATGTAACATACAGCATGGTGACTAGAGTTGATAGTACCGTATTGTATACCTGAAATTTGCCAAAAGGCTAGACCTTAAGCGTTTTCACCACACACACAAAACAGCTAATTAAGTGAGGCGATGATGTGTTAATTAATCTATTTGTGGTAATCATTTCACAATGTATTCATATGTCAAATCAGATTATTGTATATCTTAAATAAACACGTTTTATTTGTCAATTATACCTCCATAAACCTAGGGTAAATGAGGGTTTGGTATATCTAAGAGGAGTCACAAGTGAAATCAATGTAGTTTTTTTTTTTTTAAGATTTTATTCATTATATTTAGAGAGAGGGGAAAGGGGAAGGAAGAAAGGGAGAGAAACATCAATATATGGCTGCCTTTCACCTGTCTCCAGCTAGGTACCAGGCTGGAAATCTGGCTTGCAACCTGGGTATGTGCCCTGACTGGGAATCGAACCAGCAACACTTGGGTTCACAGACCGGTACTCAATCCACTGAGCCACACCAGCCAAACCTGAAATTCACATAGTTGTGCTGCATTAAGCAAAGTATCTGCTAAAAAGTCCCTATGCTTGAATGCATCAAGGATAATAGCAATGTTCTAATTGGTTTTGAGTATTTTTTAATCACTGATTGATACACTCAGGTTGAAAATCAGTCCTGACAAGATCGATGTGTGATTCCAAGAAATACCAAATTCAGACTCAGATTGGGTTGTGTCAATAGGTGGTGTGGGGAAAGACTCAGCTGGGTGTGGGGGATAGGAAAGCTTGGAAGCTGCCCCTTCAGCCTTCTCCCTAGGACCCCACAGCCTGGTCTCTCCCTGTGTGGCTCCAGTCTGCTCTGGGCCACCTTCGCTCCACTGGAGCCCAGGTGTGTACAACCCAGTCTGGTTAGTTCCAGCTCCAGCTCCAGCTCCAACACCAGCTTCACATAGTCCCAGATGAGGCAACAAGATCCTCCAAGGTCTCGCATGAAAGATCTGCATTCTGATGAAAAGGGGGAAGAATCAGATGAGGCAGAGAATAATGATACTGAATCCAAAAATGGGGGGGACTTGTGAATAGAGGAAACAACCCAAGTCCAAGAGTTAGCTAAAGTGATGGCAGCAACAGTGAAAGCAGTGCTGCTTCTTCCCCCTACATCATGAACCTCTCCTACTCTCATTAAAAACCACCAACAACCAGATTCTTGAAGTGAAAAGTCCAGTGAAGCAAAGCAGATCAGATAAGCACATAAAGAATGGGGAACGTGACAAGGCATAGCTACACGAACTGGTAGAGCTTCATAGAAGGTTAATGATGAGGGAAAGACTCATTGTGCAGCAGATCGTGAACCTCATAGAGAAAATCGGACTCGTTTATATCATGAACACGTTTGAATATAACCTTTGTTGTTGGGCAAAACAAAAATCCATAAACTACAGATTACTTGGAAACATTTGGATCATCATGAAGATACAACAACGAGAGGCATCAAAATTCTTTGGGTGTTTTTACTGTTATGATTTTGCTTGTTTGTTAGTTTGTTTGTTCATATGAGGACATTCAGAATGGTGCAACTAAAAGGGAAAAATAAAAATTAAACAACCTTAAGCTTCATTTTTCTTTAAAGCCAATCATCCCCCCTTGACAAAGGAAAGATTAAGCCCTACTTGTGGCTCAGTTGGTTGTGCACTGTCCTGCAGGGCAAATGTTCCCAGTGGATTTCTGGTCAGGGCATGTGCCTGAGTTGCAGACCTGGTCCCCATTTGGGAGCCTGTGAGAGGCAACCAACCAATGTTTCTCCCACACAGTGTTTTTCTCTTTCTCTCTCCCTATCCCTGTCTCTAAAAATAAATAGGTTCATTAAAAAGGAAAAATTAAGGAAACCAGTCTCAGCAGAGCACTCTTCTCTTCAAGGAGATCCCTGGAAAGAGTTAGCCTGGATAGTCTTGAAAACAAACAAATCCAACACAAGAAAACTTAAAGAATGTGCATGGTATCTTGTAGCTCTCTCCTTGGTGGTTCATTCCACAGGATGAATGCATATTCAACACACTGAGTTATTCCAAAACGCGTCTATTTATTATCACATGCAGATATTCTAAGGCCATTGAGAGAGTGACACTGCAAGAATTATATTTGGTTCCATGGATGCTCTTTTTTGCAGTGCGCTGGCATCCCAAGCCCAGTGTTCTTACTCATGTACTGCACTACTCTCCTCCAACTTGTTCCAACTCCTTAAACTCATGGCAGTCTGCACTGTCCACCTTCTGTTTTCTGGTTCCAGAACACAGATGATGGCAGGACAAAATAACTACCCTGATTTTTCTTTGTGGTCTTTGTCCTGAAAGTTGGGGCCCAGTCCTGGCTGTATCCATGTGATGATCTTAGACTGTGGTAGAAAAAGAACAAATAGGGTTGTATGATGTGCTGTGTAGACTTTGTCAATCAATCTGTTGGACCTTTAAACAAAAGTGTACACATAAATGTCTTGCATCCTTCATTGTTGAGCTGTCATCAACCTTCTGGTGTCTGTTTTACTGTTATAATATTAGGTAAACAAAAAGTAAAAGCATTCCACAGGATGTTCATTTTTTAAAAAGGAATTCAGGGGACTTATACTAAGTGAAATAAGCCAGTTGGTGACAGACAAATGCCATATGATCTCAGTTATAAGAGGATACTAATGAACAAAATAACTTAACAAGCACAATAGAAACAGAGGCATGGAAACATAGAACAAATTGACAGCTGCCAGAGAAGAGCTGTGAGGGAGAAAATGGTGGGAAGAAGGAAAAGGGAGTAGTTAAAGAACATGTATGAATGACCCAGGGATATAGACAACAGTGTGGGGATTGACTGTGGGTGTGGAGGGGGGATGGCCTGGGTGGAAAAGTCAGAGGGCAAAACTTTGGGATAGCTGTAAGAAATAACAAAAATAAAAAATAAATAAATAAAATAAAACAGGAATTCTGGTTCTGTTTTCTAAAGAAATGTACAAATTCTCAATTTGGATCTATTTATTAGTAAGAGTTTTAGCTTTCCTCAAGTGCCAGTGTGTTATTCATTTTTACCATGAAACCTGTAATAAAAGACTTTTGCTTTGTTCATATTTGATCTTCTGAGATTCATTCATATTTGGAAAGTTAAACATCTTTATTTGGGAGAAATTCTTGTTTATTCTGCCATAACAGGTTTTGTACTCACCTATAGGTTCAGTGGTTTGATGCCTGTTTAGTCACTTGCTTATGTTCCAGAAAGATTTCTTGTATTGGTGAATGTGAAGATGTTATGGAAGGGGGCTATTTTTGTTCTTGATCTGTCTTATGGCATGCAAAAGAAAGCAAATTATTTTTGAAGAGAAAACAAAAGAACAAAACCAAAGTTAAAAAAATAATTGGAAACTTTCAGTAGTTTTTAAAAATGAATTTCACTAAGTCTCTGTAATAATTTACTTCAATGAAAAACAAATAAATTCAGGAATTTGATGTGATAAGATAGAAGAAAAAAGCCCAGTGGGCATTTTTATTTTTCTGAAAGTAAAATTTAGGCATTCTGTTTTACAAGCTACTGTAATCATGAGGGCCTGGGGCCTCAGCAACATTTTATTGGTGTCATCTTCATTGGCGGGCATTCTTGGCAAATGTGCTCTTTTGTTCTAAACTGTCCACAGAGTCACTGTTTACTTTGCTATGTATACCACTAACTACCGCCTACTGCTTGATCAAAATCTGAGACCTGGAAGGAACCTCGGAGATGATCTTGTTTGACTCCATCATCTCCCAGATGCAAATACTCTGAGGCACCCAGGCTCAGAGAGAGCACTGCCCTGGGGATTCAGGAGACCTGGGATCTGGGCTGGCTTGGCCTTTCCCAGCTGGGAGGCTGCCTAAGCTCTTCGGCCCTATCAACGGGGGCCTCTTTCTCACCTGCAAAGTGAGGGGCTGGACAACATCACCTGTCAGGTCCCTTGCTGCTCCAACATGCCTGGACATTGCATCTGAAAGCTCGTCTAACTTAGAACCTTTGAGCTTTAAAAGTTTAATCTATTACTTTGTGACATGCTAGAAAAAAATAGAAAATAAAACAAAGCAACTAAAAATACTAAAATTACCCATAACTAATCCCACCACCCTGTGATACATTAACAGTTTTTCAAAAAGGCAAAAAGTCTTCCTTTGTTTGTTTTCTACTTGTAAAAGTAATATATGTTTGTTTTCAAAAATATTCCGACAATACAGGAATGTTTGTTTAAAGAAGAGAGACAAACATTTTTAACAGCTTTGCTGCATAACTCTCCAGACTTTAAAATTCATATATGTACATATAAATTGGTTTCCACAAAAATAGCCTTATAATAAGAATACTCTTTTGAGACTTGAAATATATATAATTAAAATATATTATGAACACTCTTCCAAATATTTATACCTTTCAGTATTTTTAATAATGTTTTGCTCTTGCTAAACTACATCAGTAGCAACAATTTTGAAATGTACCAGTTCCCACTCAAATAGCTTGCTGTTACATCAGTTGAATGAACCCTATGTAAGTTTGGTTGCTTTTTTTCAGGAGGAGGAGAGCACATTCTATTCCATCAAGTACCAAATCAAGGAGGGCAACTGTCCTGTTCAAAGTGACAAAACCTGGCAGGATTGTGACTACAAAGACTCTGAGCAGGCTGTAAGTGTGATGTTCCA